>JAJJBR010002516.1:76364-114936 GCA_022817965.1 Solanum lycopersicoides
TTTGAAGTGTTATTATTTCGTGTGAAATTTTTGTAATTTCGCACTCTACTTCCGTATGTGTATGCAAGGAATAGTATGAAAGGCTTGTACAAGACCTCTGAGAGGTCGGAGTTACGCCGTGTTTCGATTTGAAACCCAACTTCTAAGGGGTACTCTGGGTCATTACAGTTACGAGAGTCCCTACTGCACAATATTGTAATTTGAATGAAAGAAGGAATTAAAGTCTAGGATATCAGTTAACAAGTGTGAGTGCCCTCTATTGAATGATAAATGAGTATTCTCCAGAGCATGTCTGAATGGTAGACGCTAAAGCATGGTGCCCCTGTTCTTTATGAGTCTATAGAACCCCAAAGTTGAAAGTAAAGGCTTGAGATAAGAAAGAAGTAACAATGCATAGAACCTTGATATTTGAAAAGAAGGTCCAAAACTGGTCGACCTGGATGATGATAACTGAAGGTAATAGAAGCCTTGAAGTGAAAGACCGTAATAGTATCCTTCTTGGTGGAATGATGGACTTAGGTGTACGCTGGTGGAATGGCATGAAACCACTCTAAGGAAGTCATAGAGAGCATACAGACATAGGTCCGGTTGCAAGCCCATGGAACCATACTGTGGATAAAAGGGTATTTGGAGTCGAGCTAGTGATTGAGTTTTTATCAAATAACCTAGGAGAATGATTTACTCTATGGAACAAAGCAAAGCATTGTGTGAATATGATGCTTGAGTAGTAGCTCTATTTTACATGAGATTAGAGACAATAAAGCCCTTGAATTCCTTAACACCATGTGCACGCAACTATGAGATTGATTCAAACTCTAGTTCTACCTTTGGCCCCAGGTGGAAACACCTTCCACGGTGTGGGTTTATGACACCAATTCATACCTAACTAGTGTGGCTCTATGTTGGTAATGCCTATCTCATCATATGGGATTTGCATTCTTGGTATTGGAGAAAGTTCTACAAACGTGTAGTAGTGGAATGGGATGCTATCTACACATGCAGAGGTAGGATTTGAGTGCTAGATGAGTATCCCTAGTCCTCTAACAACCAGACTATTCAATCCCTGGACGTCCATTTTTAATCGCACTTTACTTGTCTCCTATACACATGCAGACTAAATGCGAATTAAAATGTTGACTTAAGTTAATGTGACTGAAATCAGAAAGGTTTCTTATTATAGGTAGTTTGAGGTATGCTTAGGTAGGCTTGAAGAGGGTGTAGTAATATCTCTTTTAAAGAAAAACATAATGAAAGGCTAAGTCTCAAAGTTGCCATCTTAGACATACGAATATATTGGGAAACGACCCATACTTCATAAAATAGAAAATAGCTAAGTCTATTACAATCTTTTCAATAAGGAAATATAAACATCAAGATGTCCTTGAATCTAGTGAGGACATACCAACTCTTCACTTGAATGAACACTAATCCCATCTTCAACTTCGAGACTCCTATCAAATGCCGCCTACACCTTTAGAGATAGACAAAATGTATGGAATTAGTACAAACACTTGTACTAAGTATGACATAATGCATAAAATCATGAGAAACGGACAATTGTCTAAAACATGCTCTCTTTTTTATTAAACCATCATAGTATAAGCATAGGAACAACATTTAACACCTTAGAAACATATAAGCTATAACATAAGCATTTTATCAAATATTAAAGAATGTTACACTGAACTATGCCACTTTACAGTGAACTAAGTTTAACTTCACAGTGACCTCTTTTAGCTTGCAACCCTCTCACCAAAGTTATCCTAAGACTCACTTAAGTGAGACGAAGAGAGAACGCCCATACACCCTCTCTAAGCACACCTAAATGGTCCTTAAGACTACCTAAGATAAGATCATTCACACTTTATTTGTTAAACTACCTACCTAGAATTACTCTAAGACTCACCTAAGTAAGACATGAAGAGACCGCCCATACACCCTCTTCAAGCCTACCTAAGCAATCCTCAAAGCTACTCTAGATAAATACCTTTTTATTAACATTCCTTTACTAAAGTCATTATGTTCATTACGTCATTTAGAAAACATTCATCACTTATAGACATTCACATAATGGTGTTTAAAAATAACTATGTCACTCACTCACACACTAACATCTTCAAAGCCTAATCGTGCAATGTCTAGATAGCATCTCATTCCACTACCTAAACTTCATAGTACTTATCCAACACTACCATGTATTCCACATGATGAGAATAAGCAATAACTGATATAGACCATACTAGCTAGGCATGGAATCCAGAGTCATAAATTTACTCTGGTGGAGGGTGTTCTACTTGACAAGGGTAGAGCTTCGACACATCCCATGTAGGCACATGGTTAAGGAATATCAAGGCCTTTTATGCACTCTAGTCTCATTATAAAGTAGAGATACATTGTAATCTAGTCTCCTTTTTAAATGGAGCTACAAACCATAACATATTCACTCAGTGCTAGCCTTTGTTCTCATAGAGTAAGTTCAATAAAAAGGGGAATATGAAAATGTACCATGTCTTAGTCATTACCTAGTCATAATGCACCTACCAAAGATGGGTCCACTAGGGATGCCACTCAATGGTCTATATATAGAAGGTTCCATATAATAGTCATGCTTAGAAGGGCACCATCTTAGGTCTACTGATCCTAGACTTTCATTCAACATTTGCCTTCATATCACATACAAGAGAAATGTGCCTAAGCCTACTAGGTCAAGATGTTTATATTCATAATGTACATGTATCAAGTAAGCGACATAAGTATACCAAGACAAGACACACACATTCTTCACATATAGCATATCATTCTATAAGCACATAAGCATAACCAACATCATCTATAGGTCATACTTTATACTACCATAAACTCATCAATATAGACATCATAAGACTCTATAATAAGGTAGGAAGAATCATGCATCAACTCTAAGACTACACACCTAAGGACATAGTCATAGTCTAACATGATCACCTTACATTATAAATAGAAGAACACATACTATCACCTTAATCACAAATAGATAGATATGATCATAATTCACATAATTGAACTATACAAATCATCATTATATATCAAGTAGTTGCTGACAATGCCATGATCATCATAATACATAAAGTAAAACCGATGAGGTCACGTAATTCACATGTAATGCACATAACACCGCCACTATAAGTGGACCATTCCAATCACAACATAATTCAAGACCTAAATTACATAAAATAAGGAGAATTAGGTCAGCGTACCACCAATCCATTCTCACCACTTCAATCCATAGCTAAATCGTCCAATACAATACCAATAGGACCTTACCCATGGTCATGATCATCAATTCAATACGAAAATCACAATAATCAATGAATATAAGTCAATTAAATATAGATTTAACAATACAAGAAAACCTATACATCAATTAAATACAATTCTTACATCATTTAATAGCCCATAGAAAACTACACTAGACTTCATAAGCATTGAGACAAGATCACTTAACCCATAAAATAGTCAAAACTAGAATTGCATGGTTTGCATGGGTTCATAGTAATTGTAGCTTTAAAACATTTCATTAACATCAATTCAATCCTAAAACATTGATTCAAAACCATTTATGCAAGAACCCATGACTAGATTATGAAATTGGACAATTCATGTTTTTGATCATCTTTGAAAATCATTGGAATTGACTCCTCGAAGAAAGAGATTTCAAGGATGAATAACCATACCTTAATTTTGATGAAAATCTTACGATATTGATGGAGAAAAACTTGAGAAATCAATCTTCTTACTTGGAGCTTCAATGCTTCAACAATGGAGTTTTGTAGAGAAGAATGACGAGGTTTTGTTTTGAGTTGAGTTTTTTTTTTTTACTGGGGAGGTTAGGGATTTAAATAGGTCCTATAACCGTCCATAATGAACCCCTAATTTACCAAAAAAACCCTACATTTATTGGACAAATTAACCAACTCAAATGACGCAACGAAATCTGGGACTTTACTGCGCGTAGCAGAGGCACTTCCAAATCTTATTTTTTGAAAATTCTTGGAAAAAATGGTTAGTTACAGCCCTGCGTCTCAAGGCAAAACTTTTGCCTACTTCGTGATAACTGGGCATCTCGCAGCAGCATGCCAATTCTTGGTTGTTTGGCAGCTTCGCTGGCCCATGTTTGGGTCCTCCTCGGGGACCATTTTGATGATCCCCGTGGCGTCTCTCTCGGACGTTTCGACCCTTTTTATGTCAGGATACACTTAGGAACCCTTGGTACTTAATTTAACCTTCAAACCATCCCCCAAAATATCACTACAAAACACTACGACACACTAGTTCAACTTCAAATAGTTTCCGAACGTGTTGGGCGTTCTTGGACGTTTGACCTCCAAACACTTCCAAAGTTTATAAACTGCCTATGAAAAATATTTTTAAACATTTTATGACTTTAAAACATCATTACACAATTGTTAGGCTCTATTTCAAGCAAGCTCATTTTGAGGGACGTTACAATCTCCCCCACTTGGACAACATTCGTCCTCGAATGTCACTTGCCACACTTTGAACATTTTTAATAGTTAAGACTCAAATACAAGCAGCTCATGACCATAACACACAATATGCAATATACACATGTAGGAGAGACATCGATTTCACATACTTTAAGAGACTCAAACACAACAAGAAGGTAGGAACCACATCTACAACTCATCATGCAATAAGGTTCACAGTTTCATTTCATATAGGAGGAACTTCCTTCTCCGCATATGATCATCCTCATATACATAAATTCTATACACATCATAACCATTTTTCATGAAAGAACAATTTAGTCAAATTTTCAAAAATCATTGCAGTAAGCACCAATTTGTTTACAGTGAAACATGTTCAATTTTCAAAAAATGCAACTCTTAAGCAATTTATGATGGAAGCATGAAAATATGAGAGATAAAACCATATAAACTTAATTTAAAACATAATCATAATTTCATGAAATGCACAATGCAAGGAATCAATGAAATTCAATTTCAACTAGACTCCTAAACATAATGCAACATGCAACATGCTACTATGGCATTCTATCTCTCAAGCTTGAATTGAATAGAAGAGATGAGATAAAAATCTACCACCCAACTACTTGCCATACTCCCTCACTTAGAAGGACCTCATATAACTAAAGATAGAAAACTACAACTTATTGGCATCATCATCATCATCCGGTTTTGTTCCTTTGGCTCAGAGAGCATAGAAGCGATCCTTTCCCTTTGGAGCACCACCATCCCAAACATTAGGAGGAACTTGCTTGGCCTCTATTCCTCTAGCCGCAATAGTAGGACAATCTCTCACCTTGTGATCATTCTTCCCACAACAAAAGCACCCACCAGTACCGGCTAGACACTTCCCAAAGTGCTTCTTCCCAAAAGTAGCACAAGTAGGCTTAACCACTTGGGAACCACCACCTCTCTCATAGTTAGACTTAGGAGCACTATAACCATCTTGATTTGGAGACTCTTCTTAAACTTAGGTTGAACTTGCTCATCGATGCTTCCCCTCTTAGCATCTCTACTTCTCCTCCCAAGTTTAGACTCTTCAATGGATTAAGAATACACCATAAGCCAAGATAGAGTCATGTCACCGTGGATCATGGTTGTACGACACTCTTCTTTCACATTATCCGAAACACCGGTCAAGAACCTACTCATCTCATCCCTAGGGTTAGACACCAAGGATGGAGCATATTAGACAATAGGATTAACTTTAAGGAATACTCCTCAACACTCATGGTACCTTGCCTAAGATTTATAAATTTCTCAATCTTAACCTCCCTCTTCTCACGGGGAAAGTACCTTTCTAAGAATGCTTCCTTAAACTCTTATCACTCTAAAGGACCCGATTCAACCGGTCTACTATCATTTCATTGAGTAAACCATACTTGAGCAACATCTTTCAATTGATACGAATATAACTCGACTTTCTCCCTAGAAGTAACTCCCATAGCATGCACTATCTTATACACCTCATCCAAGAAAGCTTGGGGATCTTCTCACATCTTAGAACAAAAAAATATAGGAAGATTCATCATCACAAAGTCCCCCAATCTAGAGGTCATAGTACTCTCCATATCATTCACCCTAGGCTTAATGTCTCTATTCACTTGAGTTGGCATAGCTCGGGCTAGGGTAAGGGGAGCCTCTCTAATCTTCCCATTAGACATTTCCGGTAGAACCACCGCAACCTCATTACCTCCTTCCAAAATAGGTACTTCATCACCTTGAGCACCTTGAACACCTTGAGAAACTTGCATCCACAATAGCGACTTGTTCACCTTGAGCACCTTGAACACCTTGAGGAACTTGCACACCTTGTGGCACTTGTCCACCTCGGGGCGGAAGTCCCTCGTTCACATTATTCTCCTCAACTCTCCTAGACGGTGTCCTCCTCATATTCATCTTCCTAGAAACACAAGGAAACCCATAAGAAAAGGACACTCATAACTTTTAACCTCTACGACACGACATAGGACTAGAAAAGAAGGGAAACTCTATCGTCCGATAGCCTCTCGCCCATAGATGTTTCGCGACTCACACCGAAGGTCAAGACTCTACTAGACGTGGCTTTTTGAGACTTTTGATTCCTAAGTACTACTTCATAACCTTATGCTCTTAAACCATGTTTGTAATGACCCGAGAGTACCCTCTAAAAGTTAGGGTTTTCTCGAATCAAAACACGGCGTACTCGACCTCTCGAAGGTCTTGTACAAACCCTTTCTTACCATTCATTGCATAAAACATATATGAAAAGTAGTGCGAAAATAAAACTTTTCACACAAAGTAATAATACTTCAAAATATCTCTTTTATAGAAAAACATAATGAAAGGCTAAGTATAAAGGTCGCAAACTTAGACATAAGAATATATTGGGACACGGCCCATACTTCATCAGATAGAAAATAGCTAAGTCTATTACAATACTTTCAATAAGAAAATCTAAACATCAAGATGTCCACGAATCTAGTGAGGACATACCTACTCTTCACTTGAATGAACACTAAACCAAGCTTCAACTTCAAGACTCCTCTCAAATGCCACCTACACCTTTATAGATAGACAAAATGTATGGAATTAGTACAAACACTTGTACGAAGTATGGCATAATGCATAAAATCATGAGAAACGGATATTTGTATAAAACATGCTCTTTTGTTTTTATCAAACCATCATAGTATAAGCATAAGAACAACATTTAACACCTTAGAAACATATAAGCTATCACATAAGCATTATATCAAATATTGAAGAGTGTTACAGTGAACTATGTCACTTTACAGTGAACTAAGTTCAACTTCACGGTGACCTCTTTGAGCTTGCAACCCTCTCACCAAAGTTATCCTAAGACTCACTTAAGTGAGACAAAGAGAGACCGCTCATACACCCTCTCTAAGCACACCTAAATGATCCTTAAGACTACCTAAGATAAAATCATTCTCACTTTATTTGTTAAACTACCTACCTAGAATTACTCTAACACTCATCTAAGTAAGACATGAAGAGACCTCCTATACACCCTCTTCAAGCCTACCTAAGCAATCCTCAAAACTACTCTAGATAAGTACCTTTTTATTAACATTCCTTTACTAAAGTCATTATGTTTATTACGTCTCTTAGAAAACATTCATCACTTATGGACATTCACATAATGGTCTTTAAAAAGACCTAGAGCACTCACACACTAACATCTTCAAAGCATAATCGTGCAATGTCAAGATAGCGTCCCATTCCACTACCTAAACTTCATAGTACTTATCCAACACTAGCATGTATACCACATGATGATAATAGTCAATAATCGACATAGACCATACTAGCTAGGCATTGAATCCAGAGTCATAAACCTACTCCGATGGAGGGTGTTCTACTTGACAAAGGTAGAACTAGGACACATCCCATGTAGGCACATGGTTAAGGAATATCAAAATCATTTATGCGCTCTAGTCTCATTCTCAAGTAGAGATACATTGTACTCTAGTCTTCTTCTTAAATACAGCTACAAACCATAACTTATTCTAACGGTTCTAGCCTTTGTTCTCATGTTGTAAGAGCAATAAAAATAGGAATATGAAAAGGTACCATGTTTTAGTCATTACCTAGTCATAATGCACCTACCAAAGATGGGTCCACTAGGGCTGCCACTCAATGGTCTATAAGGATAACTCATTCTTAACATTCTTTCTATATATAAGATTCCACATAATAGTCATGCTTAGAAGGGCATTATCTTAGGTTTACCAATCCTAGACTTTCATTCAACATTCAACTTCATATCACATACAAGACAAAGGTGCCTAAACCTACTAGGTCAAGATGTTCATATTCATAATGTACATGCATCAAGTAAGAGATACAAGTCTACCAAGACAAGACACACACATTCTTCAAATATAACATATCATATTATAAGCACATAGACATAACCAACATCATCTATAGGTCATCCTATATACTACAATAGACTCATCAATATAGCCATCATAAGACTCTATAATCAAGTAGGAAGAAATATGCATCAACTCTAAGATTGCACACCTAAGGACATAATCATAGTCTAACATGATCACCTTACATCATAAATAGAAGAACACATACTATCACCTTCATCACAAATAGATATATATATTCATATTTCACATAATTAAACTATACAAATCATCATTATATATCAAGTAGTTGTCGACAAGTCCATGATCATCATAATACATAAAGTAACACGGACGAGGCCACGTTATTCACAAGTAATGCACATAACACCGCCACCATAAGAGGACAATTCCAATCACAACATAATTCAAGACCTAAATTACATAAAATAAGGATAATTAGGGCATCATACCACCAATCCCTTCTCACCACTTCAATCCATAGCTAAATCGTCCAATACAATACTAATAGGCCCTAACCCATGGCCATGATTATCCATTCAATACAAAAATCACAATACTCAATGAATATAAGTTAATTCAATATAGATTTATCAATATAGGACAACCTATACATCAATTCAATACAATTCTTACATCATTCAGTAGCCCATAGAAAACTACACTAGAATTCATAAGCATTGAGACAAGATCACTTAACCCATAAAATAGTCAAAACTAGAATTGCATGGTTTGCATGAGTTCACTGTAATTGTATATTTAAAACATAGCATTAACATAAATTTAATCCTAAAACATTTATTCAAAACAATTTATGCAAGAACCCATGGCTAGATTATGAAATTGGACAATTCATGTTTTTGATCATCTTTGAAAATCATTGGAATTGACTCCTTGAAGAAAGAGATTTCAGCATGAATAACCATACGTTAATTATGATGAAAAGCTTACAATATTGATGGAGAAAAACTTGAGACATATATCTTCTTCCTTGGAGCTTCAAAGCTTCAACAATGGAGTGTTGGAGAGAAGAATGACGAGGTTTTGTTTTGAGTTGATGTTTTTTTTTTGACTGGTGAGGTTAGGGGTTTAAATAGGTCCTATAACCGTCAATAATGCACCCCTAATTTACCCAAAACCCCCCTACATTTATTAGACAAATTAAACAACTCAAATTTGACTTAAAAATGACGCAACGAAATCTGGGACTTTACTGCGCGTAGCAGAGGCACTTCCAAATCTTATTTTTCGAAAATTCTTGGACAAAATGGTCAGTTACAGTCCCGCGTCTCAAGGCAAAACTTTTTCCTACTTCGTGACAGCTGGGCATCTCACAGCAGCATGCCAATTCTTGGATGCTTGGCAGCTTCGCTGGCCCATGTTTGGGTCCTCCTCGGGGACCGTTTTGATGATCCCCGTGGCGTCGCTCTCGGACGTTTCGACCCTTTTTATGTCAGGATACACTTAGGAACCCATGGTACTTAATTTATACTTCAAACCATCCCCCAAAACATCACTACAAAACACTGTGACACACTAGCTCAACTTCAAATAGTTTCCGAACGTGTTGGACGTTCTTTGACGTTTGACCTCCAAACACTTCCAAAGTTTATATACTGCCTATGAACAATATTTTTAAACATTTTATGACTTTAAAATATCATTACACAAGTGTTAGGATCTAGTTCAAGCAAGCTCATTTTGAGGGACGTTACAATCTCCCCCACTTGGACAACATTCGTCCTCCAATGTCACTTGCCACACTTTGAACATTTTTAATAGTTAAGACTCAAATACAAGCAACGCATGACCACAACACACAATATGCAATATACACATGTAGGAGAGACATCAATTTTACATACTTTAAGAGACTCAAACACAATAGGAAGGTAGGAACTACATCTACAACTCATCATGCAATAAGGTTCACAGTTTCATTTCATATAGGAGGAACTTCCTTCTCCACATATTATCATCCTCATATACATCAATTCTATACACATCATAACCATTTTTCATGAAATAACAATTTAGTCAAAATTTCAAAAATCATTACACTAAGCACCAATTTCTTTATAGTGAAACATGCTCAATTTTCAAAAAATGCAACTCTTAAGCAATTTATGATGGAAGCATGACATTATGAGAGATAAAACCATATTAACTTAATTTAAAATATAATCATAATTTCATTAAACGCAAAATGCAAGTAGTCAATGAAACTCAATTTCAACTAGACTCCTAAACATAATACAACATGCAACATGCTACTATGGCATTCTATCTCTCAAGATTGAATTTAATAGAAGAGATGAGATAAAAATCTACAACCCAACTACTCGCCATACTCCCCCACTTAGAAGGACCTGATATAACTAAAGAGAGAAAGCTACAACTTATTGGCATCATCATCATCATTCGGTTTTGTTCCTTTGGCTCAGAGAGCATAGAAGCGATCCTTTCCCTTTGGAGCACCACCATCTTAAACATTAGGAGGAACTTGCTTGGCCTCTATTCCTCTAGCCGCAATAGTAGGACCATCTCTCACCTTGTGATCATTCTTCCCACAACCAAAGCACCCACTAGTACCGGCTAGACACTTCCCAAAGTTCTTCTTCCCAGAAGTAGCACAAGTAGTCTTAACCACTTGGGAACCACCACCTCTCTCATAGTTAGACTTAGGACCACTATAACCATCTTGATTTGGAGACTCTTCTTAACCTTAGGTTGAACTTGCTCATCGATTCTTCCCCTCTTAGCATCTCTACTTCTCCTCCCAAGTTTAGACTCTTCAATGGATTGATAATACACCATAAGCCAAGATAGAGTCATGTCACCATGGATCATGGTTGTACGACACTCCTTTTTCACGTTATCCTAAACACCGGTCAAGAACCTACTCATCTCATCCCTAGGGTTAGACACCAAGGATGGAGCACATTAGACAATAGGATAAACTTTAAGGAATACTCCTCAACACTCATGCTACCTTGCCTAAGGTTTATAAATTTCTCAATCTTAACCTCCCTCTTCTCACGGGGAAAGTACCTTTCTAAGAATGCTTCCTTAAACTCTTATCACTCTAAGGGACCCGATTCAACCGGTCTACTATCCTTCTATTGAGTAAACCATACTTGAGCAACATCTTTCAATTGATACGAATCTAACTCGACTTTCTCCCTAGAAGTAACTCCCATAGCATGCACTATCTTATACACCTCATCCAAGAAAGCTTGGGGATCTTCTCACAGCTTAGGACCAAAAAATATAGGAGGATTCATCCTCACAAAGTCCCTCAATCTAGAGGTCATAGTACTCTCCATATCATTCACCCTAGGCTCAATGTCTCTATTCACTTGAGTTGGCATAGCTCAGGCTAGGGTAAGGAGAGCCTCTCTAATCTTCCCATTAGCCATTTCTGGGAGAACTACCGCAACCTCATTACCTCCTTCCAAAATAGGTACTTCATCACCTTGAGCACCTTGAACACCTTGAGGAACTTGCATCCACAATAGCGACTTGTTCACCTTGAGCACCTTGAACACCTTGAGGAACTTGCACTCCTTGTGGCACTTGTCCACCTCGGGGCGGAAGTCCCTCATTCACATTATTCTCCTCAACTCTCCTAGACGGTGTCCTCCTCATATTCATCTTCCTAGAAACACAAGGAAAACCATAAGAAAAGGACACTCATAACTTTTAACCTCTACGACACGACATATGACTAGAAAAGAAGGGAAACTCTATCATCCGATAGCCTCTCGCCCATCGATGTGTCGCGACTCACACCGAAGGTCAAGACTCTACTAGACGTGGCTTTTTGAGACTTTTGATTCCTAAGTACTACTTCATAACCTTATGCTCTGAAATCATGTTTGTAATGACCCGAGAGTACCCCCTAAAAGTTAGGGTTTTCTCAAATCAAAACACGGCGTACTCGACCTCTCGAAGGTCTTGTACAAACCCTTTCGTACCATTCATTGCATAAAACATATATGAAAAGTAGTGCGCAATTAAAACTTTTCACACAAAGTAATAATACTTCAAAATATCTCTTTTATAGAAAAACATAATCAAAGGCTAAGTCTAAAAGTCGCAAACTTAGACATAAGAATATATTGGGACACGTCCCATACTTCATCATATAGAAAATAGCTAAGTCTATTACAATACTTTCAATAAGGAAATCTAAACATCAAGATGTCCTCGAATCTAATGAGGACATACCTACTCTTCACTTGAATGAACACTAATCCAAGACTCAACTTCAAGACTCCTCTCAAATGCCACTACACCTTTAGAGATAGACAAAATGTATGGAATTAGTACAAACACTTGTACTAAGTATGGCCGAATGAATAAAATCATGAGAAATGGATATTTGTATAAAACATGCTATTTTGTTTTTATCAAACCATCATAGTATAAGCATAAGAACAACATTTAACACCTTAGAAACATATAAGCTATCAAATAAGCATTATATCAAATATTGAAGAGTGTTACAGTGAACTATGTCACTTTACAGTGAACTAAATTAAACTTCACGGTGACCTCTTTGAGCTTGCAACCCTCTCACCAAAGTTATCCTAAGACTCACTTAAGTGAGACAAAGAGAGACCGCCCGTACACCCTCTCTAAGCATACCTAAATGATCCTTAAGACTACCTAAGATAAGATCATTCTCACTTTATTTGTTAAACTACCTACCTAGAATTACTCTAACATTCATCTAAGTAAGACATGAAGAGACCTCCTATACACCCTCTTCAAGCCTACCTAAGCAATCCACAAAACTACTCTAGATAAGTACCTTTTTATTAATATTCCTTTACTAAAGTCATTATGTTTATTACGTCTCTTAGAAAACATTCATCACTTATGGACATTCACATAATGGTCTTTAAAAAGACCTAGAGCACTCACACACTAACATCTTCAAAGCATAATCGTGCAATGTCAATATAGAGTCCCATTACACTACCTAAACTTCATAGTACTTATCCAACACTTGCATGTATCCCACATGATTATAATAGTCAATAACCGACATAGACCATACTAGCTAGGCATTGAATTTATAGTCAAAAACCTACTCTGATGGAGGGCGTTCTACTTGACAAAGGTAGAACTAGGACACATCCTATGTATGCACATGGTTAAGGAATATCAAAATCATTTATGCGCTCTAGTCTCATTCTCAAGTAGAGATACATTGTACTCTAGTCTCCTTCTTAAATAGAGCTACAAACCATAACATATTCTAACGGTGCTAGCCTTTGTTCTCATGGAGTAAGATCAATAAAAAGAGGAATATGAAAAGGTACCATCTTTTAGACATTACCTAGTCATAATGCACCTACCAAATATGGGTCCACTAGGGCGTCCACTCAATGGTCTATAAGGATAACTCATTCTTAACATTCTTTCTATATAGAACGTTCCACATAATAGTCATTCTTAGAAGGGCACCATTTTAGGTTTACCGATCCTAGACTTTCATTCAACATTCAACTTCATATCACATACAAGACAAAGGTGCCTAAACCTACTAGGTAAAGATGTTCATATTCATAATGTACATGCATCAAGTAAGAGATACAAGTATACCAAGACAAGACACACACATTCTTCACATATAACATATCATTCTATTAGATCATACACATAACCAACATCATCTATAGGTCATCCTATATACTACAATAGACTCATCAATATAGCCATCATAAGACGCTATAATAAAGTAGGAAGAAATATGCATCAACTCTAAGACTACACACCTAAGGACATAGTCATAGTCTAACATGATCACCTTACATCATAAATAGAAGAACACATACTATCACCTTTATCACAAATAGATATATATGGTCATATTTCACATAATTAAACTATACAAATCATCATTATATATCAAGTAGTTGTCGACAAGGCCATGATCATCATAATACATAAAGTAACACCGACGAGGCCACGTAATTCACAAGTAATGCACATAACACTGCCACCATAAGTGGACAATTCGAATCACAACATAATTCAAGACCTAAATTACATAAATAAGGATAATTAGGTCAGCGTACCACCAATCCATTCTCACCACTTCAATCCACAGCTAAATCGTCCAATACAATACTAATAGGCCCTTACCCATGACCATGATTATCAATTCAATACAAAAATCACAATACTCAATGAATATAAGTTAATTCAATATAGATTTATCAATCTAGGACAACCTATACATCAATTCAATACAATTCTTACATCATTCAGTAGCCCATAGAAAATTACACTAGAATTCATAAGCATTGAGACAAGATCACTTAACCCATAAAATAGTCAAAACTAGAATTGCATGATTTGCATGAGTTCACTGTAATTGTATATTTAAAACATAGCATTAACATCAATTCAATCCTAAAACATTGACTCAAAACCATTTATGCAAGAACCCATGGCTAGATTATGAAATTGGACAATTCATGTTTTTGATCATCTTTGAAAATCATTGGAATTGACTCCTTTGAAGAAAGAGATTTCACGCATGAATAACCATACGTTAATTATGATGAAAAGGTTACAAGATTGATGGAGAAAAACTTGAGACATATATCTTCTTCCTTGGAGCTTCAAAGCTTCAACAATGGAGTTTTGGAGAGAAGAATGAAGAGGTTTTGTTTTGAAATGAGTTTTTTTTATTTTTGATTGGTGAGGTTAGGGGTTTAAATAGTTCCTACAACCATCCATAATGCATCCCTAATTTACCCAAAAGACCACTACATTCATTGTCTTCATTGACGACATCTTGGTTTATTCGAAAAATGAGAGTGATGACATGGTTCATTTGAGAGTGGTGTTGCAAACACTTAAAGAACATCAATTATTTTCCAAGTATAGCAAATGTGAGTTTTGGTTGAGGTCGGTGGCGTTTCTTCGTCATATCATCTCTAGTGTGGGAGTTGAGGTTGATCCAAGGAAAACGGAGGCGGTGAGAAGTTGGCCTAGACAATTGACTCCAACCGACATTAGGAGTTTCTTGGGTCTAACGGGTTACTATCGGAGGTTTGGGGTGTGTGCTTATGCAACATGGGAAAGTGATTGCCTATGCTTCTAGAAAACTTAAGGTGCATGAGAAGAACTATCCCACTCATGAGCTTGAGTTAGAGGCCATAGTGTTTGCCTTGAAAATATGGAGGCATTATTTGTATGGTGTTCATGTTGATGTGTTTTTCGACCATAAGAGTCTCCAATATGTGTTTACCCAAAAGGAGTTGAATCTCCGACAAAGAAGGTGGTTAGAGTTGTTGAAAGATTATGACATGAGTGTTCTCTATCACCCCGGAAAGGCCAATGTGGTGGAGGATGCTCTAAGTCATATGACCATGGGTAGTGTGTCTCATATAGAAGATGCCAAGAACGACCTAGTGAAAGATGTTCATAGGTTGGCTAGATTGGGTGTTAGATTGGAAGTTTCTCCAAATGGTGGTGTTATGGTCCATCATAACTCCGAATTATCCTTGGTTGCTGAGGTGAAGTCCAAACAACACCTTGATCAACCATTGATGGATTTGAAAGTATCGGTCCTTGGAAAATTTAATGAGTTATTCTCCTTGGGGGGGGGATGGTGTTTTGAGGTATCAAGGTCGGTTGTGTGTTCCTAATGTTGATGATTTGAGGAACCGCATTCTTGAAGAAGCTTATGGGTCCCGTTATTCCATTCATCCGGAGTCAACAAAAATGTATCATGACCTTAGGGAAGGGTATTGGTGTGAAGGTTTGAAAAGGGACATAGCGGAGTTTGTTGCTAAGTGTCCAAATTTCCATCAAGTGAAAGACGAGCATCTAAAGCCGGGTGACTTACTACAAGAAATCCAAATTCCTACTTGGAAGTGGGAAGACATCCATATGGATTTTGTGGTAGGTTTAACTAAGACTCAAAAATAATATGAATCCATATGAGTGGTGGTGGATAGGTTGATCAAGTCCGCTCATTTTATTCCTGTCAAGTCTAATTATTCGGCGGAAGATTATTCAAAGATCTTCATAGATGATATTATGTGTCTCCATGGTATTCCTTTATCCATCATATCGGATAGGGGTGCACAATTCACATCTAGGTTTTGGAGGTCGTTTCAAGAAGGTTTGGGTACTAAGGTGAAGTTGAGTACTACTTTGCATCCCCAAACGGATGGTCAAGCAGAAAGTACTATTCAAACCCTTGAGGATATGCTTAGAGATTGTATCATTGATTTCAAGGGAAGTTGGGACAAGAACTTGACCTTGGTGGAGTTTGCTTACAGTAATAGTTTCCATTCATCCATATACATGGCTCCTTATGAAGACTTGTATGGTAGGAGGTGTAGGTCTCCTATTGGGTGGTTTGAAGTCATTGAGTCTTCGATTCTTGGTCCAGATTTGATTTATAAGACTTTGGAAAAAGTGCATATTATAAGAAATCCCTTGCAAACGGCCTATAGTCGGCAAAAGTCCTATGCCGATCATAGGAGAAGGGATGTAGAGTTTGAAAAAGGTGATAAAGTGTACTTAAAAATTTCACCGATGAAGGGGGTGGTTAGATTTGGAAAGAAAGGGAAGTGAAGTCCTCTTTATGTGGGTCCCTATTAAATCTTGCAAAGGGTTGGTAAGGTTGCCTATGATTTGAGGTTGCCTAGTGAATTGGCTTCGATTCATCCGATTTTCCATGTTTGTATGTTGAAGAAGTGTATCGGTGATCCCGAGTCCATTCTTCCTATTGAGGGTCTTGGTGTCAAGGATAACCTCTCCTATGAAGATGTCCCGGTTCATATCCTTGATAGGCAAGTAAAGAGGTTGAGGAACAAAGAGGTGGTTTTGTAAAGGTGTTATGGAAAAATCACCTAGTTTAGGGTGCAACATGGGAGACCGAGGCCGTCATGAAGTCCCGTTACCCTCATCTTTTTTATAATTAAGGTTAGTCATTATTCTTAATAATATAAATGTGACTAGAAATGGAAGTTTCTCTATTTTTGGTGAAGTTATGCAAAAATGTGCATTTTTAGTGTCTTTACAGTGACTTACAGTGAAGTTGTGCATTGAACATGAAATGTTGCTCTTTGACTTGTTTGAGTTATGTTGTGCATTTGTTATGGTGAGTCCTTATGAAATGATATGTAGCAAGTTGATAAGTTGAACCTTGTCGTAATTGACTCATGTAAAGTATGTGGAGCTCATGTGTATTGTGAGAAGGAAATTCCTCATAATGAAATGTTTGAGCCTTATGTGTGGTAATTGAAGTTTTGAATTGCCTTGTTGAAATGATATGATTTATGTTGTCTTGTATTGTTGTTGGTTGGGCTTCTATTCTTGAGTCTATTCCTTCCTTCAAAAAGAGTTTTAGTGTCATTCGGGGACGAACACTTCGAAAATCCAAGACATGTTTTAAAGACTAACATAGGTGTCGTGAGGTGTAGACACTATTTTAAGGTCCATTTTAACGAATATAGGTCATTTAGGATGTTTAGAAATCAAAACGTCCAAGAACGTTCATGACGTCCGGAAATTTGGTCAAGGAGGTACTAGTGTGCCTTAGTCTATTTGACTAGCTTTTAGGAGTCGGAAATTCATGATATATGGTGGAAGGGTGTATAACATGTGTTAAAGTCGATTCATGGTCAAAACAACCGGGTATGACTTCCCATGGACAAACCAAGGGCCCTTGAGGAGGACCCTAGCACGTAGGAGGCAACACTGCCTGGGCAGTTTGCAACCACGAGAGGCAAATGACGGTTCTTGTGTGGATCGACGGGGATTCGATGCCAACCGTAGACCAACACTTACCCAAAATTTTGGAGCCCTCGCCTGCACAAGTCTCTGATGAAAAACTATGAGTGTGCAGGACGGATGAGGGCAGGCCCGTCGACTGTCCCACGATCCGTCGATCGTGGTGTCGTCTCTGACACTGGCAAATTCATGCACGTTTTAACTTAGTCTCATTGAATTAGTTAAGGGGTTAGGTGTTTATTTAGGGGTTTAAGGGAGTCTAATTAAGTTAATTACCCCCCCCATATAAAGTCCCCAACCCCATTAGACTAACACACAACTCACAAAACAAATCCTCTTCCTTCTCTCTTCTTTCTCTCTCTATTGGAAGACACCATTGAAGACCAAGCTAGGGAAGGGTTTTGGGGGATGTAAAGGGGAGATTTCACAATCAAATATTCATCAAACATTTAGGTATGGGATCTAATTTACCTTTCAGACTTCTTTCCTCAAAGGGCTCCTTCAAGTATTTCTAAAAGTTGAGTTTTCAAGTGGGTTTCATCTAATCTCGAAATTGATGTTATGAACTAAGTTTTTTATGATTATTTTAGGATATAATAAATATATTAACATGTATTTTAGCTAGATTATGAAAATTCTTAATGGTTTGGTTTAGATTGTAGAACATGACCCTTAACCCTTAACCCTAGGTTATGATCTTGATACCAATTAGGTTCTATTGATTAAATTGACTTGATTATTGGTTGGATTACTACGACATAATGTTGATATGCTAATAATGAATGAATTAGGGTGAATTTTAGTATTTCATGCTAGTTTTTTATAAGTGATATAGGCTATGATGAATTGACCTAAGTATCTTGTCCTAAGCTTTAATCTAGTATTGAATTGTGATGTAGTGATTCTTCTAGCCTCATTATCATGTTGGTTATTGAATTATGTTGACTTTATGACCTAATTTGGTTGAACTAAGGTTTGATAGTAAGACCTTGATGATGAACTATGAAGGACGCTTGGTAAGTCTTGCGATCCTTATACTTTACTTCAACTATAGTTAATTGTGATTAAGTCATGATGTTTTGTTGGAGTATGCCTTGTTTAGGATTGATAGGGTGGTATGATTTTGAATTGAAATGTATTAAATATGTTGTGAGGTTTATTAAAATGCAAAGGTTATAAGGATGGTGATTACTACCAATGTGCCTTATCATGAATGAATATGTAAATGTGTTAACCTCACTTATATGAATTGTAATGAAAGGACTATATTCATGCAATTCTTATTGAGCTATGATGATGATGATTATACAAGGGATAGACCCTATGAACTAAACAAAGCTATGATTGTTAATAAAGGCTTAAAGGCATTTCAAAAAGGGACTCTAGCTTAGCACCGAGTGAACTAGATTGAGGAGTGTCCCTTACCACATAGGGAAGGTAGGATCACTAATGTACTCTTGATATTGGAGACTATAATGCATGTAGCATAAATAGGGCCCCAATTATATCTCCTAGTTCTTGAACTATGTTATCCCCATAGGAATACTAGCTAGTGGATCCACGTAGTTGATATGTTCATGTCTTTGGTACTACTTTGGAAAGTAGTCCACCTTCTTTCGGTGTAGGGTTCCATGACACCAGATTCCTTATTAGCTCATGTGGTTTATGTCGGTTAAGGTAAGATGTTCCCAAAAGTTAAAATGAACTTATGAATGAACTCTAACTAGGACGACCTAAGAGGTTTAATTTAGTCTAGATAGGGGTATGAGACTCTACCGAAATATTGCACTAGTTAACCTTAAGGGAAGTCTTTGGAGGATGTTCTTATGTTTATATATACTTATAAGAGTAAATGATATGTATATGATAATGTGGTGACTTTACATGTAAATGACATTCTATCATGATGATTATTCTTATGAACATGTATTTGGCCTATATTGTCAAAGTATGATGTTATGTATTCTTAAAGGTTATATTATGTAAGGTCGGGCATAAGTTATGTTTCTTTTTGGGTTACTTGATTGAGTAAGGTTATGGGGCTTTGCTTGGTCGTCGCAGTTGTTGACTTGATAAGGATTCATGAGTACTTGTCTTGCTTTATTATGATATGATAAACTCTTATTCATGCTTGTGATGATTATTACTTGATGATAGAGTTATATTAGATTATGGGTTCAAGTATGTTGATATGCATATGACTTGTTTTGACTTGTTGAACATGTCTTGATGATTGTTATTGTTTGCTTTATTGTGCATATGACTTTCAAAGGTAAAATGTCATGTTTTAACTAAATGTCCTTTTTAGCATGATTTGATCTTATATGTGCATATGATCTCATACTTAGTACAAGTGGCGTACTAACCCCATTTTCTGCCTTTTCTCAAACATTTTAGGGTTCGATCGTTGAAGGCTCATTCGAGACGACTTGAAGAAGACTTGGATTTTCTCTACCATCCAAGTGGGTCGGTCCTCACTTTCCGAGGGTGATGCCAATATCTAGCTTATGGAGTTGTTTAGTTTTAAGACTCTAATGTTCCTTCTATTTTCATTTGAGTACGATTTGTATAAGACTATATGTGGCTTCTTTACATTGACGTAGGGATATGCCCAAATTGCTATGATCATTTTAGATGGTTATTAGATGAGACAATCTTTACGACTATGATCTATTTTATCTATATGTATGTGCAATAAAAGTAGAAGACTATGTAATCTTCTTATACGAAGAGTCTATGTATACTCGCTATGAATGTATATACTATGTGTATGTAGAGGTCTATGTAAACCTTCATGTAGAAGTAATAAAAGTTTTTAAATTTTCCGTATTTTTGACCTATGAATGTTATGAAGAATGCTAAGAGGCCACTCTTATTTCTCAAAAAGGACGACGACGCCGGTTACGTCTAGGGGGTTCTCCCCGTATGTGACACGTTCATCGGTGGTGAGTCGCGACACATCTATGAGCGAGAGGCTATAGGACGATAGAGTTTCCCTTCTTTATCATTTTCATGTCGTGCCATAGAACTTAACTCTATAAGATCTCTCTCGTATGTTTTCTTGTCTCGTAGTCTTTTAGATGTGATTGCTTGAATGAGATTGTATCACTATGCTTGAGGGAGAAAAGGTGAGTTTTGATGTTTATCACGGTTTTATGATTTGAGGAGTATGTGTGAAGGTGAGATATTTGGCATGCTTTGATGATGTGATGTCATTTATGGCTATATATAGGATTTATGAGAAATGTCATGTTATGTGAAGATTTATCTTATGATATGGTTATAGCTTATTAAAGAAGTTGTTATAGTTGAATTGAGCTTCCATTTTGGATTATAACTTGCTTTATGATTTTGTATGATGATAGTCTTATGATATGGTTTAGACTTGAAATGCTTTGAAGAAATGTGGTAAATAGCTAAAGAAGCATGGTGCCTTATTATGTGTGTAATGTCTCATAGTTGCCTTGCATAGATTGGAGTCCTTTGTATAGACTTGATCCTAGAAGTGAAGGTAGTGTGCTTATCTTGTAGGGTGATGATGTGGGTTAAAATGACCTATAAGTTACCTTACACTAGTGTTTAATAAAAAGAAAGAGGCCTTATGGCTAAGTCTCCTCTATTGTTTCCCCTAAGGGTTTATGACCCGTGGTATTCATGGTGTAGTTGAGACCTTATATGGTTGGGTAGTATGACCTAACTTGAATGTTATGGATTCCCTTTAGGTTTTGAACTTAGAGGAATGATGATGTTTGAGGTATTATTCCTTGATGTTTGAGTTTGTAGGCTCCTTGATGTAAGATTAGGAGTAAGAGCCCTCAATGATGTCTAGTCTTCATGAGTGAAGAGTATGAAAGGTTGGGTTTGACTTGCCTTGACCTTGGTTTTTAATGGGGTAATGTAATTTAGGCATACCACAAGTGGGGGATAGTGTGCCTAAGTGGTAAGATTTTATGTGCCCTTGATTCCCCTATGTTGAGTTTCTGTAAACCCTTTTAGGTTGGGAATCACCTTTAGGTGATGATGATGAAGGTTGATAAGCTAAGATCCTCTTGGAGTTGAGTTAAGTTGCTCTTAAGGGGGTTTACCCTAAGTGTGGGATTGTGATGTGAGTAGTAAGGTTATAGATATTTCTATCTTGTCCTTCTATCCTTTCTTTTGCTTGAACTAAAGAGTTTATAATAGCCACTTCATGATAGGAGTATTGCATAAAAGTATGAGTTGCATTTTCTCAATATGTTATGCATGTATAATTGACACTATGTTGTGCATGTTTTGAAGATTCTAAAATGCATGAAAAAGGATTACTAATCAAATTCATGTTTTCTTATGTTGAGTGTGCATGATTTCACTTTTATGTATGGTATTTTGAACCATCAATGAGAAATTGAGTTTCCTTAAAATGAAAAATGATGAGTCTTTTGAAAATTTTGTGACTTTTATGATTTGGGAAGTATGAATGTAGGCTCATTCTTAAGGAAGGAAGGTATGTTTAACCAATGTCCTTGTGTGTGCTTATAAATTGTATGAAATTCCCTAAATGATGCATGTTTATGATAGCTAGTGTTATCCTAGGAATTGAAGCTATGTGAAATAACTTCCTATTGTTGTAATGTGTGTGGTGTGACTTACCATCTTGACTTCACTAGGAAGAAAGTTTGAGCATGGTTTGGTTAAAAGTTGAGAACTTCTCATTTAAAATGAATTGACCTTTGTGCCTTGCTTGGGTGTGAACTCATAAGACTTGTAAGTGTGTTGATGAGAAGGAAATTCCTCCCTAAATATAACTAAGCATGGTATGGTTGAGTATGGCCCTCATGGCATTATGCCTAACTAATAAGAATTTATGTTGACCTACTTGCCTTAAGTTAATTTGCAATGAAGTGTGAGTGCCAAATTGCTTCTCGAGTGTTATTGAATCTGCCTAAGTGTGACTTAAATGTGGTTGCATAATGAGCTCTTAATGAATTGAAATGTAAAGGCCATTTTAGTATTAGTAGAAGGATGTTCCTCCTATGAATATGACAAGAGCCTATGTGTTTGATGCATTAAAGAATGATTGAATAAGATTTTTGCTTGTTTGTGTTACATTGAGTGCTAAATAATTTGATGTTTGTGTTCATTGTAAGTTTGGTGCATTGACTTCTATGTTCAGGTGTTATGAATGTTATGAGATTCTCTATGGGTAATTGAAGTCCTTGTTGTGTTTAAAGTGTTCCAAGTGTCATTAGAGGACGAATGTTCCCAAGTGGGGGATATTGTAAGACCTCCAAAATGAATTAAGGTGTCTAGAGCCTCACATGTGAATTAAAAGCTTTTTAACATGTAAATTAATTGTTTAAAGCATTTATGAATGATTTGAAGTCATTTGGAAGTCAAACGTCCAAGAACGTTCGATGACGTTTGAAAGTTAGCCTTGAGACGTGCATGTGTGTCTCGGTGTGTCTTAGCATGTTTTACGTGTTCGTTTTGGTTGAAACTGATATGGAAGGTACCTAACATTTTAAGATGTATTTACGTTGGAAAGTTTGATTACGACTCCCCAAGGGCCCCGCAAAAGTCCCTCAAGGAGGACATAAGTCTGCCTAGACACTGCCTTCTACCTACGCCTAGCAAACGACGGCCAGTATGTGTGGTGACTCCCCGTTGATGGTGTGGCGTCGTTCTATACTTAGTCTAGGAGCAAAAGTAACCAATGCAAAGCCTCATACCGAAACAACGGCCAGCAGAACGGCCCATTGATGGGCCAATGAGGCGTAGGTTGCTCCGTCGATGCAGCCTGCAGTCCAACTGCCAGGCGCACTGTTTCATTAAAGGGTGAATGGGAAATTCACCCCAGTCCTAACCTGACCCTAGGAGGTTAATTTAGGTAATTTTGGGTATATTAAGTTGGTTTGTAACATGAGAAACCCATTCTGAAATTCATTCTTCAAATTAGATCTTTCCCTCTCAAAAAGAAACCTCCATTGGAGATGGAGCTCAAGATCAGCTTGGAGCTTGGATTCCCATGGATTCTTCATGAAGATTTCGTTTTATCTCCTACAATGAGGGTACCGGATCCTTCATCTTTAGATAATCTTCCATCTGAAGAGCTCTTTCCAATGTTTTCAATGAAAGTTCATGATCAACTCGCTTATCTTTCAATCTAGTCATGGGTTTATTCTAAAAACGTTTTCAAAAGCATGTTTAGGATGAATTGATTATTTTATACTGATTTTCATGTTAAATTCAATCCAATTTCATGATGAACTCATGTTCCCTACACTTCTCCTATTAGCCTATATTATGGGCATTGTGATATTGACTTTATGTTGATGAAATTGTGATTCTAGCATGTTGAATTGCTCATATCTACTGCCTATTATGTATTTTGATGATGAATTATATGTAATTGATCAATGTGGATCAAGGTTTGAAGATTTGGTAAGTATTGACCTATGTTCTTCTATCCTCTATTGATTGTTAATGTAGAGCATTTGGTATGATCTCGATTCCAGGGCAATTGAAGTATGATTTCGTTTAAGTTATGATCTCTTTAGCTACTGCCATATATATGCAATATTGATAGATTGTGAGTATTAATCATTGATGATCAAGACAAGGGAGATTTGGTAAGATTGCTAGATGATTGGCCTTCTATGACATTGTGTGTGTCACGACTGGAATCTAGACCCCAGACGAGACCGGCGTCGTTGACCTCTCAGAGATCGCAGATAAGCCTACATACGTCGTCGTTACTTCATCTAGGTTAATTTTAGCGGAAAATTTGAACTTTTGTTTACTTAAACTTTATATTGGAAAACATTGATCTCGGTTAATACTATCTACGTAAACTCATAAGCGTTCACAACAACCATATAATTCAAGATAATCAAATGAAAGATATAGCCATAAATATAGAGTTGCCAAAATGGCACCAATACAACGTCTGAAAGTAAATACGAAAGAAACGCTAGTGGAACATACTCCACTAGATCATGCCTACGTCTACGCTAGAGTAAGTCAGTAAGAATCCTCGAAAGCATGAGGGCCTACCAAATTTGGATGAAATCTCAACGTATGGATAACTTCTGCGTCGACTCGTAAGCTCTAACGTCCAGCTGCACCTGCACCTAAAAGTAGATAAATGCATGGAATTAGTACACACTTGTACTAAGTATGGGCATATGCAAGCACACACCACGGACATGCATGATTTAGAATAGCTCTCTCCTAACGATATGAGTTATGGAAAGTCAAGTCAATGGACTTGCCAAAATTGGGTTAGGAAAGTCATGACATTAGAGTAACATGTATCATCATACGTATCATATTGCACACAACACATAACATATTGCATATAGCACATAACATATTGCACATAGCACATATCATATTTCATTTCATTCGTTCATATGCCATGAGACCCTGGAATCGTGGACTTAACATTAGGACTTCATAAAATGAGGGCTCAACATATGGGACCTCAACTAGGGAGCCTTCTTTAGCAAACACAGAGTCTGCTTCATTCATTCATACGTACTTCATTTCATTTCATTCATAGGCTAGTGTAAATACCAGCTATACCTAGGATGTAGTTTAAGACTCTCATTGGGTTCACTGTGCAATGACAAAGAATGACCTAGTGTCATTACATAAGTCTAGTTCACCTCTTGATTATCCTACCCAAAAACCTTCGGTATCGTTCATTTCATTGTGTGCATTACATGAGGCCGGCCTCATTCTTTCTTTTGGAACTTTAACTTTAACCGACATAGATCATGTTATCTCCATGAAATCCTGTGTCTACCCTACACCGAAAAGAGGTGGAACCACCGGCCAAAGTGAAACCAAAACATGCTAGCGTATATAGGGAATTGAACCCTGCTAGATCCCTATGATGGCTGCATAGGTTCAAAGACTAGGAGATATAAGGAGACCCATACCCGCCTAAACGGACAGTCTCATCTCATGATATTTACACGAACCTCTGCCTTCCAAAAAGAATGAACCGCGACTTATAGCTAGCCTATCGGTGCTCCATATAAAGTTCCATTACATTCATCTCACATATCATAGAAGTTGGCTTCTAGTATGAGGGCATCATTGCTCATTAGATGATTTCTCATCTCATCATTAGTATTAAGTGTGTATTAATCTCAATACTTTCATTAGAGTATTTCTTAGAGAGTGGTCTCTTCATTAACTTTACACTCTCATAGGTGAGTACGTTTTGGTAACATTTACTTAGGCTCATTTGAGATTGCTCTCATATTTCACATTAGCCCCTTATCATGTTGTCACCACATTCATTAGCCTTAGCACATTTGCCCTTCGTAATTACTCACCCCCTTTTACGTGAATGTTCATTTCATCATATGCCAATCCACTTGGCCTTTTAGTGTATTTCACACTCTTACTTAACCCTTCTGGGGTCACATCATTCATTACATAACATCTTAGGTTCACTTACTTTTAAACGTATGCTGGACTTATGGATCCATACATACAAGCCATGAGGCTTCATTCGTAATTCTTCTAAGTGATTCATACTTACCCAAGGTTATGTGGTACAAGACTTATGCATCGTGTAAGTATGCCAAGATCTCAGTTTTGATCCTTAAAGGCAGCATTCATTTAATCATTTATTCACGTACGAATTATGTGTCAATACGGAATTGGGCAAGGGAACCCTATTTCAAATCCCTTGTATAACACTTAGTTAGTTTTCTTTATAATTTTTGTTGACATAAAATTCTTGGCTAGGGAACCCGAGATCAATTCCCCACACCTACATTTCCTTTCTTTCTTTTCTTGATTTTGTCTTAAACATTTTGGCCTGGGGACCCAATATCGAATCGCCACGCCCACATTCCTTTTATTTTCTTTCTTTACTTAATTCTTCCGTTTAGACCAAGAGGGTGTGGGATCGATTCCCCACAACCTCACCTTAATTTTATTTGTATTTTCTCCTTACTTTTTCATTCGTCCAAGAGGTTGTGGGTTCGATCCCCACGTACCTCATTTTATTTTCTTTTAATTATTTCTTCCTATTCTCTTGTTTGACCGAGAGGTTGTGGGTTCGAACCCCACACGCCTCATTTCATTTTTTCTTTCATTTTTCTCCTAACTCTTCACTTGAGCCTTACCCCATTTCGAATCCCCCCTTACCTCATTTTTATTATTGAATTTTTATATAACTTGTATATGGTGAGGTCTTGGGTTCAATCCCCAATGACCTCATGCATTTTAAATTTTTTTGTTCAAAAACTCAATTTTTTATAGTAAGTGGCCGAACCGAATTTCCAGAATGCTGGAAATTTGTTCACCTTTTTGCAGTCCATTTTCTCAACCTCTTTCACGTTAAACATTAGGACATTTCGATTAGTTTTTATGGAGATCTTTTGGTGCATTTTCAAGGTTACTTTCAGTCAAGAATTATCATTCAATTCAACAACTTTGAACTCATATGAACATCACGTTTTTAACATATTCGCACACACATAATTCATAACATTTTAACATGTAAATATCAAGCTTCAACCCGTGGGTAATTCACGGCACACACATGCACAAACAAGTTAACGAAGTTCACATTTTCGAAACACCTCTTTCATTTCTACATAATTCCGAATACACATTCAAACACGTAATCACAACCAGCCCTAAAATCATCTACCAGAAGTCATACCAACGCATATTTGAATATTTCAAAGGATCTAATGACAGGGGCATGCAACGGGGACAACCTTAGTTTTCAATTGTGAATAAACTGAACCTTAGGGGTCTCTTGGGAAAGGGACCAAGAGGGAAGAAAACCATACCTGAAGTCGTTCAAAGATGTTCTTACGTGCTGCCAAAGCCCCCCCACTAAGCCGACGTCTCACCACCGAAATCACAAGCACAATCCATCGAGAATTTGGCTTTTGCTTTCGTTTTGAAGCTTATTTTGCTTTTGATTTTAAGCGTTCAAGTTCTTGAGTGTGGATGAACTCCTTTTTTTTTTTATCTTTTTGTTCTGTTCTTTTGTTTTTTACAGAACGTTGATCGTGAAGTGAGAGAGGAGTAGAGAGAAATGTGAGTTAGTGTTAGCTTAGGATTAGGAGATTAGGTGGAGACTTAGTCAAATTAGGACTTCTCTTAATTGTTTAAAAATCTGATTTTTTTTCAAAAGCTACATGAAATGACCACCATGCCCCTACAAAATCAGGTAATAAACATCAATTAAATCCACCCAAACGTCGCTTCCACCAAGGCTCGAACCCGGGTGAAGCCTCCATCGCAAAATGGGTCATTCCGGGTCGACCCGACCCAAACCGTTCCTCTAATTAAATTAATTAATTAATTACTTAGTGTAATTATAATATTACCCCTAGCTTGAAAAAAACCATTTTACCCCTAGACCCTCCAAACCTAAGATTACCCCTTTTAAGTCTGGTAAAACTCATCCGGATGAATCTCTTCAATTCGGGTGACCTACATGGTTGGTTCTAACCTTGCCCAACTAACTCACCAAGTTGGTTGGCTTGGCTAGTGCATAGGTTCTGAGGTCTGGTTCTATGCGCAACAAGCCGTGTGAACCCGGTCTAATCCAGGCATTCTAGGTACGTTTAAGGATTACTTACCATAATCATTTTCAGGTTATTACAGTGTGGTATGGTCCACTTATGGTGGCGGTGTTTAATTCTTATCAATGCATATGTGAGGTTATCATAGCCTTGAAGGCAATTTTATGTTGAATGATTGGTGGTGATAATCATCCAATGTGAAGCATATGCCTAGTTTCCATTCTAGCTATGATCTAGGTTGTGTTACTAATGTTATAAGCATGTGAATGAATATGTTAGGGTTAGGTATAGTTTCTGCCTTTGATGATGTTATATTGGTAAATGACCCTTACCTATGTACCCACATATAAATGTGGGATCGGATAAGGTTAGGAGTCTTGAATGTAATGTGAAGTCATTCTTGTCTCCTATGATAAATTGTGATGTGTGGTCTATGCTTGAAGGTGAGGTGCATTGTGTTATTAAGAGGGTGGATGCCTCAATATGTTGTTGATATCCATTATATGATCATGTTGATCAATGTACACACACGTACACCTCATGCATGCTGGCAAGTAATATAGGTTCATGCTGTCTAATGAAAGGGTTTTCTCATATGCACTTGTGTCTACTACTATGCATGTAATGTATATATCCATGAGGTATGATATGTGTCCCATAATTAGGATGACTTGATAGGTGTACTAGTATGGACAAGGGTATGGGACCTTGTCTATCTATTGCGCATGTGTGCCTTGATAGGGTCGTTCCTAGGTTTGTGATATATGTACATGATTATGAATGCATGATTAAGCTATGAACATATCTTATATAACATGATGAAGTATGAATATGCATAGTGTCTAAATGTGTTTGTGTGAAAGTATTGCTCATATAGTTACACCTATACTCTAATGAATGAATAATGAACAAGTATGAACATGTGTGGCCTAAGGGTGTTTATGTGAAAGGTTTGCTCACATACATGTATACACACATATGAATTATGTTTATGATGCTTTTTTGATGATCTAGTCAATAGAGGGTCTCTTGAAAGGTTTTCTTAAGGGTATCCTAAACTAGATGGTTCTTGAATATGCTATGTCCATGTGAAAGGGTTTCTCATATGATTTAGGTTGATGAACTATCATCTGTGACCTATGAGCTAGGCATATGAGGAGTCAATCTCCTAAGGCCTAATTTTATAAAGTAATGTTAATAAAGGCTTTCTATAAAGGGAACTTAGCTTAGCACCGAGTGAACTTAGATGACGGGTGCCCCTTCCCAATGTGGGAAGGCTTTTTCACCATAGTCCTCACGAGATGGATAACTACAATGAACCATTAGGCATAAAGAGGGTTTCCATATATGCCTCCAAGTTCCATAAACTATGTTTGCCCCATAGGATCTAACAAGTGATATCACGTATTATGCTAGCATGATGTTAATGTTCTACTTTGGCAAGGTAGGGCACCTTACCTTGGTGTACGGCTCTACAACACCAAATTCCATTTTTAGCACCCATGGTCTTAGTGTCGATTAAGACTATAGTTTCCTTTAAGTAAAACGGACAATGGAATTAAAGTAAGAACCCTAACTAGGATAACCTAAGAGAAGTTGCTTAGTGTAGGTGAGGGTATGAGACTTTGCCTATGCATTGCACAAGTAGCTCTTGAGGGGAGTTCTAGGGTGGTGTTCGAATGAATATGTATATGTGCATGTTCCTTATGCATGACATTGTAGTGTTGCCTACTTGTTGTGATGATATGCATGGTGTGAGTCTATATGATGTGTTCTTACCTTATATGCATAATGCGGGTCTTATTAACTATATGATGAAGTCTTGCTTGTTATGTATGATGGAGTGTTTACATTTCCTTGTTGATGTAAAACGTGAATGAGATGTTTGTGGTCTCTTGATAGTTTTACTTAGTATGTGTGAGGTTATGGGGCTTCACATGTACATTGCACTAGTAGTCTTAGATTGGGGTTATGATTAAGGTTTTATAAGATTCTATGTAAAGTGAAGTTAGCATATGTGAATATTGACTATGGTTCACTGTAATAGCATTGGGAGTCTTGACTTGAAAGTGTCTTGTGATATGTCATACTTCTATGAATGCATGTATTGAGTTAGGAAGGATGTATGTATGAATAACTTGTGGCCTTAAGGTGATGCATTGCAGCAAGTGTCACTAGAGGGTTACTTGGGAGGTTAATGAGTTAAAGAAAAGAATTTCACTGTAAAAGAAAGGAGTTCACTGTAAATGAATATGCTTACTGTAAAGTGGTGCTTAATATGCCTTAAATACAATGTATGGTTTTATGGAATGTTGTGACTATTGTATATGCCTACATGAAGTATATGAATTGTATAATGCTTATTCTACCAAAGGTTTATGAAGTTTTCAGAAAAAGGCATGGTGCATGGTTTCAAAGTTAATGTCCCTTTTAAATGCATGTTTTTGCATGGTTTCCATACTTAGTGCATTCTTGTACTAACACCATTCTTCTTTACCTTTTTACACAAAGTTTAGGTTATGGATACTTAAAGGGTATCTCTATGGCGGAGGGCTTGATATGTGTTTCCCAAGCTCAAAGAAAGAAATCCTTAAGATTCAAGGATGTCTTATGTCAAGTTTATGTGTAAGTCATGTAATAGTTTAGTTATATATTATGTTATAAGGGTCGTGTCCCTAATGCACTCTAATGATGTTGAGTCTAGTATGGAAAAGAGACTTAGAGTGTGTTTGGTATGAAGGAAAATGTTTTCCATGGAAAATGTTTTCCTAGAAAATGTTTTCCTGGAAAACAAGTAGATTTTGGACTTATTTTCTCATGTTTGGTTAGTGAGTAAAAAATATTTTCCGGAAATGATTTTTAGTGTTTGATTTATGAATGAAAAATGTTTTTGAGAGACATCTTTTATTTTTACTAAAGTAAAAAATAATTTATGAAATTGAAAATATTTTTTAAAATCAAATTATTATTTTTGGGAGTGGGGTTGGGGGGTAGGGGGTTAATTTTTTGGGGAGGGGTTGGGGTTGGGGGGCCTGGCCGGTGAGGGAGGGGGGTCAGGATCGGGTGAAAAAAGAAAATTTTAAAATTGAAAATATTTTTTAAATCGATGTTTTTTCCAAAAAAAAATGTAATTTGAAATTGGAGGAGAGTTATGGAAAATGTTTTCCTTAATTTTTTAAGGGAAGTCATTTTCCTTAATTTTGAGGAAAATGAGTTAATTTGGAAAACATTTTCCATAACTTTTATCCCAACCAAACATGGGAAAATTGGAAAATATTTTCCAGAAAATGTTTTCCTTCATACCAAACACACTCTTAGTCCTCATTTATTTCCATTAATATTAAGAGGTCTGAAATACACATCCGAATATTAAGACTTGTGTTAAGATTTGGGTGTTCTGATTTGAATACACATCTTAATATTAATATGTGGTCTCTGAATCTGAACACTAAATAATTAATGTCTTTTGTTTTCAATAACTGAATGTGAAAGTGAAATTGAACATTATATTAATAAAATATTATAAAATTTCCATTTCAACAAAATATATCACTTTTGATAAAAAAAAGTTTTAAAAGTTTTAATAATCATAATTTGGAGTACTATTCTTTCATTGAAAACCTTGATAAACAACAATATACCAAAAATATTAATGCAACCAGTGTTCTTGACACACGTCAATACAAGAAAATTATTAATATAAAAAATACTTGAGGATTTATGAAAACTTACATGTTGGGAAAAAATGATGTTTGATTGAGAAAAGACAGAAAGAAAGTTTTTATTTATGAGATAAAAAGATACGTCCAAAGAAGAAAAGCTATTATTTATTATTTGATTATTTATCAAATGAGTTCGAATGTTGTTAAGAGTTCACTACAGATCTGATTCGTTCAGACCTCTTCAGACCTATTAATAGATTTTTTTAAAAATAAAACAAATGAACTTAATGGGCTGAATTGAATGATTCAGATTCAGACCTAAAAAATAAACGTACTTATGGGCTGAATCTGAATGATTAAGATTCAGACCTCCATTATGTTCAAAAAAATGAGGCCTTAGAGTCTAACAATGTAGTTATGATATTTTACATATAATAAAAGTGATGTTCCTATCATATGATGTGCTATGAAAGTTTTAAATTTTTGCTAAATTTACATATGATAATGTGATGAATGATAACTATGGGCTTGTATATGACCACCGAGAGGTCAAGTACGCCATGTTACTTCTAGGGGTGCTCCCCGGTCGTGACAAAGGACAAAAAAGTTGGTCTGCATCGCGGACCTAATCGCGGACCCTTTTGTCCAAAAATTAATTTCAAGAAACTTGGGGGCACACCTCCGTGATGCGGACTGGTTTCCCGATGATAGTTTCAAAAATAAAAGTCAAGTTTGACTTAATTAAAAAGGTCCAACTAATGTAGAGGTGTTTTGGGTATTTTAGGGGTGTAGTATATATTGAATTTGAGTCATTTTATACCCACTCCCGCACCAAAACAAGTCCCCAAATCCAATGCCCAATTGCTCTCACTTCTCTCTAAAATTCTCTCTCTACACAAATCCTCCATAGAAGAACCTTCAAGCTCAGAGGAAGAGGATCAAATCTCATGCGTTTCAACCCTAATTTCGTTGATAGGACTTCAATAAGATATGGTCATTTCATCCTTGATTCTTCTATCACTCAAGGAGCCAATTCAAAGGCTTTTCAAATGATCTCAAAAATCCTAAAAACCATATTTTGAATTCTTATCATGGGTTCTTGCATTAAAAGGTTTAAATGGGTGAGTTATGATGTTTTCACTGTTAATTGGTGGTTTTATGATAAAAAAACTACATGAACCCATGATCTTCCTAATTCTCTAATTTTGGCTTGAAAAGTGGGTTTGATAATTAGGATAGATTATGGATAGAATTGTATTTAGATTGCTTTGTAGTATTGATTCTGATTGTTATCTATCTCTATATATGTGGAATTGTGATTGTAAGGATAAGTTAGTGATCTTGGTTTTTGGACATGATGATGCGTAAATTCTATTGTTGTATTGGAAATTGATGAATGGCGAATTGTGATATCGGAGGATGGTGAGTAGATTTAATTGCTTAATATATTAGGTTTGCTTTTGTATGGGTTGATCCACTTCTAGTGGAGGTGATTACTTCTTGTCCTTATTATGATTTTGATCTTGATTACTCTATGAGGTTAACTAAAGGTTGGTTATGTTGTCATGTGAAAGATAGACATTTTGTGAAGTTGCTATATGATGTTAAGATGACCTTGTATATGGCTATGTGATATTGTTAATAAAAGCATATTTCCTCTAAATGTTGATTTGTGATGATGATAGGCTATGAAGAGTCTCTATATTTTGATATGGTGTCTTGTTTAGGTAGACCTAGTTGTCCCTACTTTATACATGAATAATAAATGAGGTGTTATAAAGTATGTCTTGAACCGGCAGACCTAAGAATGGTTCCCCTTCTTTATGAGTCTAGAATCCTAAGTAAATGTGAAACCATGAATATGCAGATAAGGTTTATAATGAAGTGAATCGGATAGAGACGTTTCATGAATGAGCTATCCTAATGAACCTTGATCGGTAGACCCTTGTGGATCCTTTCTTGGTAGTGGTATTATGGGTTTGTAGGTCTTAGAGATGGTACCTTCTCAAATACTCTTATGTGAATGAACTTACTCTATGAAAACCACGACAAAGCACCGAGTAGATATGCTTGTGCTAGTAGCTCTATATGAGGATGAGATTATAGTACAAAGAAGCCCTTGATATCCTTAAACCAAGTGCCTACATGGGATGTGTCCTTAGTTCTAACTTTGGCAAGTAGAACACCTTTCACGTTGTGGGGTTTTGACACTGGATTCCAAACCTAGCTAGTGTGGTCTATGTCGGTTAATGCCTATTCTCATCATGTGGGATGTGCACTCTAGTTATTGGATAAGTTCTACAACGTTTATGTACTGGAATGGGACGTTCTCTACATATAGCACGAGTATGCTTTGAAGATGATAAGGCGAGTTCCCTAGGTTTTCCTAGACCATTATGTTAAGTCCCTTAAATGTATTAATGTCTCCTTTAATATCTCTGGTGATGATCGTTGACTTGTAGATTTGTGTTGGAAAGGAAATATCCTTATATTTGGTAGTCTTAAGGAACATTTAGGTGTGTATTGAAGAGTTTTTATGGGTGGTCTCTTCATGTCTTACTTAAGTGGGTATTAGGATAACCTTAGATAGAGGGTCTAAATGGTTAAATGAGCTACTTAATGAATATGTTCATATCTTGTAAATTATGGAAGTATTAGCTTGTATGTTGATGATTAACTTGTATGATGTCCTCTATACTTGTTTATGAGATTTTATCAAAATTGCATGAAAAGTATATTTCAACTAAAGTGTCCCTTTTCACATGGTTTTCTTGCATATTCACCATACTTGGTGCTTAATTGTACTAACTCCATATTTCTCTCTTTGTCTACAAGTGTAAGTGGTGTCAAGTGAGGATTCCCAGAGTTGAAGCTTGGGAAGTATATTTCTCTCAAGATTGGTATATCCTCATATGTTCGAGGACATGGACTATGTTTCTAGTTTTATTTAAATTTAAGATTTTGTATTAGATATTCATTTCATTTCAATGTAAGGGATGTGAACCTAATATTATATTCTTAATGTACGAGTCTATCATGGCTTATGTGAGACTATATTCCTACTTGCTTATAAAGACTTATTCTGAAAATGTTGTCTCTTAAGCCTATGAGTTACTATAAATATTTTAAATTTCCGCACTATTTTGTGACAATGCGATGAATGAACGCTAAGGGCTTGTATACGACCTCCAAGAGGTCGAGTACGCCGTGTGGAAACTTGGGGGGTGCTCCCGGGTCGTATAAACATGGTATCAGAGAATAAGGTATGAAGTAGTCTTTAGGTTTCAAAGTCTCATGAGGCCACGTCTAGTAGAGTCTTTTTCATCGATGTGAGTCTCGACACATCTATGAGTGAGAGGCTATTGGATGATATAAGTTTCACTTTATTCATTGCTCTTGTGTAGTTCCATAGAGTTGAGTCATATAAGTGTATTTTCCTAGTCTATTATCTTGTGTTTATAGGATATGAATACAAAAAGAACTTTTGTAAGAAGAGTTGAATAAGGAGTAGTGAATGAGAGAGTTCCTCCCGAGGTGAGAAAGTTCCTCAAGATGAACAAGTCCCTATAGCTAATAAAGGGAATAAGGTTCCGGTGGTTCCCATGGAGATGAATAATAAGGAGGTTAGAGGGTATCTTCTTACCCTAGCCTGAGCCATGATGGCTAAAGCAAATATATATGTGTGGCCTAGCGTGAATGCTCTTTAGAGTACCATGACCTCTATGTTGAGGGACTTTGTGAGGATGAACCCTCCAATATTCTTTGGCTATAAGGTGGGAGAGGATCCCCACACATTCTTGGATGAGGTTTATAAGATAGTACATGCAATGTGTGTATCTTTTAGGGAGAAGGCAGAGTTGGCTTCATACCAATTAAAAGAGGTTACTCAAGTTTGGTAGACAAAATGGAAGGACAATAGGCTGGTTGAATCGGGTCCTATATAGTGGGAAGTGTTTGAGGAAACATTCTTAGGGAAGTACTTTCCCCGTGAGAAGAAAGAGGTTAATATTGAGGAGTTTATAAGTTAGGTAATATGAGTGTGGTGGAGCATTCCTTGAAATTAACCTTGTTGTCTAGAAATGCTCCTTCTTTGGTGGCTAACCCTAGAGATGAGATGAGTAGGTTCTTGACTAGTGTTTTAGATTTTGTGAAGGAAGAGTGTCATACTAAAATGCTCCATAAATACATGACTATATTAGGCTTATTGTGTATGCTCAATCCATTGAGGTGGATAATCTTGAAAGGAGGGGTAGATATGTGAAGAGGGAAGAACCGATGATCAAGGTCAATCTAGGTTTAAGAAGAGGGACTCCAATAAAGATGTGTGTAGTGCTCCTAAGGCTAAATATGAGAGGTGGTGGTCCAACTTGATAAAACTATTTGCTCAAATTGTGGGATGAAACATTTTGGGAAGTCCTAGCCGATACTAGTGGATGCTATGGATGTGGGAAGAATTATCACATGTTCAAGATTGTCCAACTATTGCTACTAGAGGGAGAGATGTTAAGCAATCCTCTTATAATGGTCCAATTGTTTTTGAACAAAGAAGAATCGTTCTATGCCTTTAAGCTAATAAGAAGCAAATCCAGATGAACGTGTTATAATTCCCTTTTTGTTTTTGCGATGGTATCTTATGGTGTTGAACCATGGTAATTAGAGATGGATCTCTACCAAGTGGGGGAGAGTATGGTGAATAGTTGGGTTGATGGATTTTGTCTTTTTCCCCTATTCTATTCAAGCTTGATAGTCAGAATTTTACACCCTCAAATGAACTAGGATAAATTAGAGCTTCACGTGAGTTTCTTGAGTTAATAACTTGATAAATTAATGAATAGTAACTTTAATTCAGTTTAAAGATTTTTGAAGTCAAATGTCAAAGGAAGACCAAGACGTTCGAAACTAGTCTTTTGGTGTGGTAGTGTGCCCTTGTTTGTTGTGCATGTTTTTAGGTGTTGTTTGGAGTATAAAATCAGTGGCTTTTACCCTATGGCTTAATATACATGTTTAGGGATAAATAGTTTGGGTACGGCTCCCCGAGGACCACCCTAAGGGTCCTTGAGTAGAACCTAAACGTTGGCCAAGAAAGCTGTCGGCAGCCTATTTTTGGAGTCAATGGCGCGTCGTGCCTCTGCCACTGAAAAGGAAAATTTTTCCTTGCACCGCGGGCTTGCCACGAACCATTCTGCCACAAATCCAGATGAACTGCAGTAGGAGACTTATTAAAACATTGAATTCGGAATATGGTAAAGTAGCTCTGGGTGGGGAACTACCCCTTTGATGGGTGTCGCAATGGCCTTATTTGCGGTATTTATATTTATTATTTTGGATATTTGTAAAATTCTAGAACCAAGATTTGGATGTGTCCCCGCGACGTGAGCCATGTCCCAATTTGGTCGCGTCGTTTTAAAGTCAAAGTGACTTGGTTAAAAGGTCAAAATAGTGTAGGGGTGTTTTGGGTACTTTGGGGATTTATTTTAAACAGTTTAGAGTCAATTTTACCCCAAATTCACCAATCAAAACAAAACCCTCCAGTTAAAAAATCAAAAGCTCTCCATTCTCTCTGCCAAACCTCCATGTATGAGCTTTGAAACTCTAAGGAAGAAGGTCATATACTCAAAGTTTTCAACCAAAATGTCGTGGGTTTATACCAATAAGTTAACGTGATTTCATACTTAATTATTCTATCATTCAAGGAGCCAATTCAAAGGCTTTGCAAAAGATCATAAAAATCCAATTTCGAATTCTATCCATGGGATCTTTCATGAAAAGGTTTAAATTGATGATTTACGAAGTATTCAATGTTAGTTGATGATTTTATGATAAATGATTCCATGAACCCATGTATTTCTTGAATTCCTAATTTTGTCTCTAAAGTGGGTATATTGATTATGATCTAATTATGTTGAATTCATGTTTAGACTGTTATGGGCTATTGAATTTTATGTTGTCAATCTTAAATTGTTCATAGTTTGTGATGTAACGTGGTTTCGCGATACTTTCAATGCTTTTTCCTTAAGATTTGTGTGTGTTAGAGCCTTTTTGTAGTAGTTTTACATGTTTTTATCTTTGTTTGCTAGAAAGATGTCCAGAACCAAAACACAGAAGGCAGCTGAAAAATAGTGCAGAGGCAACCCACGAAGGCCATCGACGGTCCGTCGTTCCATCGACGGTCCGTAGATGGTGACCGT
>JAJJBR010002516.1:115936-133534 GCA_022817965.1 Solanum lycopersicoides
AGGAGGTTAGAGGGTATCTTCTTACCCTAGCCTGAGCCATGAGGCTAAAGCAAATATATATGTGTGGCCTAGCGTGAATGCTCTTTAGAGTACCATGACCTCTATGTTGAGGGACTTTGTGAGGATGAACCCTCCAATATTCTTTGGCTATAAGGTGGGAGAGGATCCCCACACATTCTTGGATGAGGTTTATAAGATAGTACATGCAATGTGTGTATCTTTTAGGGAGAAGGCAGAGTTGGCTTCATACCAATTAAAAGAGGTTACTCAAGTTTGGTAGACAAAATGGAAGGACAATAGGCTGGTTGAATCGGGTCCTATATAGTGGGAAGTGTTTGAGGAAACATTCTTAGGGAAGTACTTTCCCCGTGAGAAGAAAGAGGTTAATATTGAGGAGTTTATAAGCCTTAGGCAAGGTAATATGAGTGTGGTGGAGCATTCCTTGAAGTTAACCTTGTTGTCTAGAAATGCTCCTTCTTTGGTGGCTAACCCTAGAGATGAGATGAGTAGGTTCTTGACTGGTGTTTTAGATTTTGTGAAGGAAGAGTGTCATACTAAAATGCTCCATAAATAACATGACTATATTTAGGCTTATTGTGTATGCTCAATCCATTGAGGTGGGTAAGCTTGAAAGGAGGGGTAGATATGTGAAGAGGGGAAGAACCGATGATCAAGGTCAATCTAGGTTTAAGAAGAGGGACTCCAATAAAGATGTGTGTAGTGCTCCTAAGGCTAAATATGAGAGAGGTGGTGGTCCCCAACTTGATAAAACTATTTGCTCAAATTGTGGGATGAAACATTTTGGGAAGTCCCTAGCCGATACTAGTGGATGCTATGGATGTGGGAAGAATTATCACATGTTCAAAGATTGTCCAACTATTGCTACTAGAGGGAGAGATGTCAAGCAATCCTCTTATAATGGTCCAATTGTTGTTGAACAAAAGAAGAATCGTTCTATGCCTTTTAAGCTAATAAAGAAGCAAATCCAGATGAACGTGTTATAATTCCCTTTTTGTTTTTGCGATGGTATCTTATGGTGTTGAACCATGGTAATTAGAGATGGATCTCTACCAAGTGGGGGAGAGTATGGTGAATAGTTGGGTTGATGGATTTTGTCTCTTTTCCCCTATTCTATTCAAGCTTGATAGTCAGAATTTTACACCCTCAAATGAACTAGGATAAATTAGAGCTTCACGTGAGTTTCTTGAGTTAATAACTTGATAAATTAATGAATAGTAAATTTAATTCAGTTTAAAGATTTTTGAAGTCAAATGTCAAAGGAAGACCAAGACGTTCGGAAACTAGTCTTTTGGTGTGGTAGTGTGCCCTTGTTTGTTGTGCATGTTTTTAGGTGTTGTTTGGAGTATAAAATCAGTGGCTTTTACCCTAGTGGCTTAATATACATGTTTAGGGATAAATAGTTTGGGTACGGCTCCCCGAGGACCACCCTAAGGGTCCTTGAGTAGAACCTAAACGTTGGCCAAGAAAGCTGTCGTGCAGCCTATTTTTGGAGTCAATGGCGCGTCGTGCCTCTGCCACTGAAAAGGAAAATATTTTTCCTTGCACCGCGGGCTTTCCACGAACCATTCTGCCACAAATCCAGATGAACTGCAGTAGGAGACTTATTAAAACCATTGAATTCGGAATATGGTAAAGTAGCTCCTGGGTGGGGAACTACCCCTTTGATGGGTGTCGCAATGGCCTTATTTGCGGTATTTATATTTATTATTTTGGATATTTGTAAAATTCTAGAACCAAGGTTTGGATGTGTCCCCGCGACGTGAGCCATGTCCCAGATTTGGTCGCGTCGTTTTAAAGTCAAAGTTGACTTGGTTAAAAGGTCAAAATAGTGTAGGGGTGTTTTGGGTACTTTGGGGATTTATTTTAAGCAGTTTAGAGTCAATTTTACCCCAAATTCACCAATCAAAACAAAACCCTCCAGTTAAAAAATCAAAAGCTCTCCATTCTCTCTGCCAAACCTCCATGTATGAGCTTTGAAACTCTAAGGAAGAAGGTCATATACTCAAAGTTTTCAACCAAAATGTCGTGGGTTTTATACCAATAAGTTAACGTGATTTCATACTTAATTATTCTATCATTCAAGGAGCCAATTCAAAGGCTTTGCAAAAGATCATAAAAATCCAATTTCGAATTCTATCCATGGGATCTTTCATGAAAAGGTTTAAATTGATGATTTACGAAGTATTCAATGTTAGTTGATGATTTTATGATAAATGATTCCATGAACCCATGTATTTCTTGAATTCCTAATTTTGTCTCTAAAGTGGGTATATTGATTATGATCTAATTATGTTGAATTCATGTTTAGACTGTTATGGGCTATTGAATTTTATGTTGATCAATCTTAAAATTGTTCATAGTTTGTGATGTAACGTGGTTTCGCGATACTTTCAATGCTTTTTCCTTAAGATTTGTGTGTGTTTAGAGCTTTTTTGTAGTAGTTTTAACATGTTTTTATCTTTGTTTTGCTAGAAAGATGTCCAGAACCAAAAACACAGAAGGCAGCTGAAAAATAGTGCAGAGGCAACCCACGAAGGCCATCGACGGTCCGTCGTTCCATCGACGGTCCGTAGATGGTGACCGTCAATTGATGTTCAGGTAACTGAGAAAACTCCAGGAAATCTGACTAAGTGTTGGACTACAGAAAGGATTGACGGACCATCTTGTTGAAGGGTTGATTAGTTCAGAGATAGTCCCAGTACCCGAAGTTGGAGAAATTCTAAGTATGGAGCAACGAAAGGCATCGACCAACCATAGATGAATCGACGGACCCTTCTGTTGGTCCATTGATTGTTTCAGAGATGATGCCATATGAAGGAAGAAAAAAAGATTCCAAGTCTGGACTGACGAAGATAGTCGACGGTCCTTCGTTTCATCGAAGGTAAGTCTATGGGGGTCGTCGATTATAGCCGCGATTTCTAGACAAACTTTCCTTATTTTAATTCCTTTTAATTTAGGACAATGTTTTCTATAAATAGGGTGTAAAACCTATTTTAAAACTATTGTTATTAGTTTGTGTTAGGAGATTGGGTTTTGCAGCTTTGGCATTAATTCAATTTCCAGATTTGGTTTTCAAGTGATTTCTTTTATTTCAAGTTGATCTTCTGGATTTTCTTTCAATTGTCAAAGTAAGTTCATGTTTTATTGTTTAACAACTATGAATTTTGTTCTTATATGCATGGGTAACTAAATACACAACTAGGGTTGTGGGAACAATGGGTGATTAACAAAGTAAACCTAGCTTAATAACAATTCTCAAATAGGTTATTGCATGTATTAATAAATCTTTTGTTTAGAAGTTTTTTTAACGAGTGCACGCCTTAGAACTACCCTTGTTGCTACTTGACGGACCAAGGAGGTAGTAATAAGAAAAGAATTATGAACATAGATTTAGTAGGATACTATCTAATAGGTTAGTCTCGATTGGTGTGAAGTAATAACTAAGTTATACATCGAATATGATGCTTAATATAAAGTAAATGTAATGGTTAGTAGCTTATACACATGTAGCCGGACCAAGGTACGGGGTGAAATTCTCTAAATTCCGGATCAAGGATTTAGAGATACCTAACTTATCACTTTGCATGCAAAACACTAGGGAATAATTGTTATAGCTAGGAATACGGCTTTATGAACCTATGGGGAACACTTACACATTAGTTTCTCTCATAAACTTGATTAAAACAAAATATTTACTCCTGTTACTTGTTTTACTTAGAGATATTAAAGAAGTTTGTTTCACAAAACCCCCCCTTTAATTACATATTTTCGGAAAGAACATGACTAAATAGAAGTAATTGTACATTGAAGTTAAGTCTAAACTATTTTCCTCTTGGGATCGACCCTAACCTAATAATTGGGTTCTTTACTTGATATGACCACTTATACTTCCTTAGGAAGGTGAAATTTGAGCGTATCAAATTTTGGTGCCGCCGTCGGAGAAAGCGGCTTTTTTAGATTAACCTTAATAACATTACTGAAGTTTAGTCAACGATTTCTTGATTTTACTTTTTCATTTGTTTTTGTTTCTCTCAGGTCTAGCTCTAGTGTATTCCAAGTACACGGAGCCGAGGAGAACCTCTAATTCCATTCGATCCTAAACTTAATCGTAATCTTCGAAGAATGGAAAATCAACTGAACCCAATCAAGCTTTGTGATGGGTTAATTAGGCAGCCTCCACCAACTGTTGAAGCACACAATCAGGTATGTCACACCCCTATTTTTCCCCAAAACGAATAGCTTGAATGAAAAGAGTTTTTCCAATTAAAGTGACGTTTTGAAAAGGGATTCTTTTGAATCTAGAGTCGCCATTTGGAATTGAGTTTTGGTGTTCCAAGTAACCTTATTCGAATTCCTAATCAAAGGAAGTTGACTTTTATGGTCTGCGAAATTAAAAATCGGGTAAGGAATTCTATTGAACGAAGGGAGGGTATTAGGCACCCCTCGATCCCGTGGTTCTAGCACGGTCGCTTTATTGACTTTTATGACTTGACTTAATTTTTTTTATGATATTATATTACTTAACATAATAATAAATGTTATTTACTCTCATTCTTTGATTTATTTAAATATATTTAAAACTATCTTATTTTATTAGTGTATAACTTTTAATACATTTTATTTTTTACTTTTTATGCTTTCAATATTTTTTTTTACTTTTCTTTATTATTATTTTTTAATATTACGTTGTATTCTTTTTTTTTTTAAATAGTTTTGTTTCTTTAAACAAAAACAAAAAAAAAAAAAAAAAAAAAAAAAGAACAAAGAAAAATATTTCATTACATATTTTTTAACATTACGTAAGTTTTGGTTTTTTTTCACTTAACAATTATTATTATAATTATTGTTATTATTATTATTATTTCAAGGTTTTATTTGTATTTTTTTAGTTTTATTTTATTTTTGTGTTTTGACAAAGCAACTTTTTAAATGAAAAGTTTAATTCTTTTTCATTGCACGTTTTTTAAAAAAAAATTGTTTTTATACTCCTTTTTTTTTTTTTTCTTTTTTTGCATTCTGTTTTCTCTTTTTTTTAATTATATTCTTTCTCACGTTTTTGTTTAAAACTTTTCCTTTTTATTATTATTATGTTTTTCTTCCCTTTATTTAATTTTTAATCTCCTTTTTTAACGTCATTGGCATTCAAAGAAACATCTACTAACTAAAATTAACATCCTTACATAATAACTGCACATATTATCATTATAAAATTAACATCTTTACATAATAACTACACATATTATCATTATAAAACTAGAATAAAAAATAAGAATAGACTTGTACAATAATTTTACTTAAGTATGAAATAAACTATGGGTTATTTAAATATGAAATAAACTACGGTTTGTTATAGCAATTTCATACTAAATATAACTATATAAAGGATCTAAACACAAAGTTGATATGAAATATTTGAACATACTTCATATAAAAATATAATGGTTTAACCACATGAAAATTTGACAACTTCAATATATTGCAATCAATGCTTGTATAAACATGATATTAAATTATACAATAAAAATAAAATGGTAACTCTTGCGAAAATTCCACCAAAAGAAAACAATTCGAATAAGGAACCACGAACTCGAAATCACGAAAGTAAACCTCAACTTCAACTTTTGTTTGTGAGTCAAAGCAAAATATGAAATAATATTGGCTGATTTTTTATTGTTTGTGGGTGATTTTCTTCCTTTTTGTGTGTATTTTTTTCTTTTCCTTTTCACGTTTGTCCTCACTTTTTTTCTTCTCTGTGTCCGTGTCTATATGTATAGTGATGTAGGTGTGCAGTAGTGTGTACGTGTGTGCAGATTGTGGTGGAGTGGGTAAAGTGGAGGGTAATGGGAAAATGCTTTTTTTTCTTTTTAATAACTTAAACATTTATAAAATCATAATCATATAAATATTTATTGTTTTGAATTAATAATAATAAATAAATAAATAAAACTAAATGGCTAATTAAAAAATATAATTAAGAAATATTAGTTTATTTGTCAAATTTAAATTTAAAAAAATGATTATATATATATATATATATATATATGTATGTATGTATATATATATATATATTTATTTATATATATATATATATATTTGTAACTTATTATTTCTTTTTTTTTTGAACAATTAAAAATAAACTTATCTAAAAAAAGTTATATTTATGTTATTTGTTTTTAAATCTTTTGCATAAACTTAATGAAAATAAGATAAAAGTCAAAATTTATAAAAATAATAATAATAATAAAATAAAAATAAAATAAAATAAAAATATTTAAGATCTAGAAAGAGTATAAAACTTAACTTCGGTAAAAAATTACGTGTCTACAGTTTGTCCCTCTTTGACTGGAAACACGAAGAGTTTTCAGACAAAGAAGTGGATAAAGTGACAAGTTTGACCGAACTCTTATTTGAAAGACAGAATTTGTGCGACCAAGTCTTGGTTTTGGACATCCTACATATCCTGGGTTATAAAGGAATCAGGTCCCATGTAGTTCAAGGAGATGAGGTGATAGTTGGAAGTTAAGTGAGGTTTTATCGAGGCTCAAGATCGCGACTCTTATCCTTACATAACATTTGAAAGCTAATAGTCAAAAAAAATAAAATGTACAAGCTCATATCTATGCAGCTTTACCGAGTCTTCACTTGAATCTTGACTTTAAGATATCACCTTGATTTTTGGGTGAGTATCTTAACCTTGAATTAGATTAGAGGCTGAACTTGCCACTTAGACTGATCTTTTGACACTCTTCAAAATGACAATTTGAAGATTCTCTTGAATGGCTGCATGTTTTTGTGATAGGAATCTGACTCATAAAAGATGTGAGAAAGCCAGGCTACATGCATTGAAGAAGTTGATTCTGCCATCAATGGATTGATCATTCTGAAAAAGAGTTTAAATTTTATTCTTAAATTTCAAATCCATGTTTCGCTTGAAGAAACCAGAAAACCATCAGAAACAAAAAAAAAAAAAAAATTTTTTTGGCCCTAGTTTTCACTAGGAATTTTTTTTTGTGAGTTATTAGTAAATATTAATATAAAACATAAACTCAGACAAGGAAGTGTTTATTTTAGGAGAAAATAAAACTAAAAATCTAAACTAGGAAGTGTTTATCCTAGGAGAAAGTAATCTAATCCCATTATCCAGGAGGATCCTGCTAGTCCCATTATCCAGGAGGGTCCTGCTAATCCTATTATGAGGAGGGTCCTTCTAGTCCCATTATCCAGGAGGGTCCTGCTAGTCCCATTATCCAGGAGGGTCCTGCTAGTCCCATTATCCAGGAGGGTCCTGCTAATCCCATTATCCAGGAGAGTCCTGCTAATCCTATTATTTAGGAGGGTCCTGCTAATCCCATTATCCAGGAGGTTCCTGCTAGTCCCATTATCCAGAAGGGTCCTGCTAATCCCATTATCTAGGAGGGTCCTACTAATCCCATTATCCGGGAGGGCCCTGCTAACAAAACATTCAATAGACTAACAATACCAACAAAACACTGTGAATGTTATCTACATTATTCGCAGTACATTCAAGAAAAATATATTCAACTTCTCAGGTAATTGCTATTTTTATATATATTGGCCAATTTTCATATAATTGAGTTCCACAAATATTTATTGTAGGGTTTCCATTTCGCTCGTTGTAGACTAGGTTGAACATCTAGGTTCCTCGAATCTTTAATCTTGAGACAACTTATGTCCCTGCTTCAACAAAGAAAATTCGTGAGTTTGAAAAGGTGGTGGTTGGTTTGTGGTTCCATCTTTTGACAAGGGTGGCTCAAACACTTGTGACGCTTTAGTTGTTTCCAACGGTCAATACTCCTTATTGATTGATTGTACTTTCATCCAAATTTGATTATTTTTGGGGACCTAAATCCAATGCCTTTATTCCACAACACTCATTCTTTAGCCTTCATAAAATCAGAGACTTTTCGAATCCAATACTTGAAGACAAATTATAACTCATTAGCCTGATGCTTCGCCTAGTACAATTTAGAGAGTTGGTAGCGAGTCTTGAAATCCCTTCCTAGTTTTTTGACACAGACCCGACACAAATACATATGAACAAAGTGACGAAAAGTATAAGAAAACTACGAACTACACGACAATAAAAGAAAAGATTCGATGAAGACTCTCTTTTTAGTAAGAAGAAGAAAGAAAAATTTATCTGAGTGTGGGAGCCGAGTCTCCTGATCATTCCATGCAATTTAAATTGATTTCCAGACTTGTCTATCCAATCTATTCATCAACCATTATTGATCATTCAATCTTGATGTGGAATCCCAACATTCAATGAAGCCATAAATAATTTTAAACCCTTATTCACTTTATGATATTCACGAATGTTTTTGCCACTAAAACTCTATCATGTTAATTCCTCCAGATCATGTCCGCCTTATGGTGCCTGCCAGGGTTTTCACCTATAAGACTCTCTCATATTCAACTCTTTTTTGCCTTACGGTGCCCACTTAGGGTTTTCACCAATAAGACTCTCTCATTTTTATTTCTCTCTACTCACATTTGTCTTACGGTGCCCATTCAGGATTCTCACCAATAAGATTCTATCATACTCAACTCATTTTCGCCTTACGGTGCCCACTTAGGGTTTTCACCAATAAGACTCTCTCATTTTTATTTCTCTCAATTCATATCCACCTTATCATGCCCATTCAGGATCTTTACCTACCCTTAACCAACTTACTCTCGACATATCAAGGGTTGATGCAAAGACATTTCTTTGATTGACTTTAGATGAAAGGGTTGATTTTGAGCTTTGGGATGAAAGACCAAATGAATAAACTAACGAATTATGCCCTAGTTTACTACAATATGAATTTTTTGATTTGTATTTGGTTGAACCGAACCCAACACTAGGGCTGCCTACGTATCTTGCCGAAACAAGAATCAGGTCGAACGTAGTTCAGGCGATTTTTTTTTTGTGTGTTTTTTTGTGTTTTTTTTTAAAAAAGCCAAGAAACAACATAACCAAGAGTTCCATTGAATCAACCTTTGAAATGTCGAGCCCAAACATAAGGGTTTCTAATGCCAAAATCAAATCATATATAATATCTTTTCATGGCATCAGCATTGACGACTATTTCTGTCATTTTGCCTTATATATCTGCTAAGTAAAGAGAACCATTGGGTAATACCCTCTTTACAATGAATATTCCTTTCCAATTTGGACAAAAGTTTCCTTTGGATTCGGCATGATGTGGCAGAATGCGTCTCAACACTAATTGACCCTCCTCGAAATGTCTGGGACGCACTTTTTTGGTGTATGCTCGTGCCATCTTTTCTAGTACAATTGTCCATGACATACCGATGTCAGACGCTTCTCATCAATCAAACTTAATTTCTCTAACCGTGTTTTGATCCACTCATCATCATCAATTCAGCCTCCATAATAATTCGTAAAGATGGGATCTCAACCTCTACAGGTATAACTGCCTCAATCCCGTATACCAGTGAATATGGGGTAGCGCCCACTTATGTACGGACTGTAGTGCAATAACACAACAAAGCAAAAGGTAACTTTTCATGCCATTGTCGAGAACTTTGCACCATCTTACGAAGTATCTTTTTTATATTTTTGTTAGCAGCTTCTACAGCCCGTTTGTCTTTGGGCGATACGGAGTCGAATTTCGATGCTCAATCTTAAATTGATGGCATGCCTCTTCCATTAAGTGGCTGTTGAGATTTGTAGCGTTATCAGTAATAATCACCTTTGGAATACCAAACCGACAGATGAAGTTGGAATGGATGAAATCCACCACGACCTTTTTCGTCACTGACTTGAAAGTTACTGCTTCCACCCACTTCGTAAAATAATCAATGGCCACCAAGATGAACCTATGGCCATTCGATGCTTTTGGTTCTATCGGTCCAATCACATCCATTCCCCATGCCACGAAAGGCCGTGGAGCAGACATTGCATGCAACTCACGAGGACGAGAATGTATAAAATCACCATGTATTTGACATTCATGACATTTATGAACAAATCGTATAGAATCTCGCTCCATGGTGGGCGAATAATAGCCTGCTCGAAGTATCTTCTTTACTAGAACATATCCATTCATGTGAGGTCCACAAACTCCTGAGTGTACTTCAATCATGATTGTTGAAGCTTCTTGAGCATTTACACACCTTAGAAGACCTAAATCGGGTTTCTTCTTGTAGAGTAGGCCTCTGCTTAAGAAAAATCCACTTGCTAGTCGTCGAATAGTTCTTTTTTGATTACTAGTTACATACGACGGACATTCTCTAGACTGAAGATATGTTTTGATATCATGAAACCAAGGTTTACCGTCAAATTCCTCTTCAATCATGTTGCAATAAGCATGTTCATCACGAATTTGTATGTATAAAGGATAGATATGAGCGCCATCAGGGTGTTGGAGCATCGAAGATAAAGTGGCCAATGCATGTGCAATCTCATTGTGAACTCTGGGAATGTGTCTAAACTTTATCGACAAGAATCGTTGACAAAGATCTTGTAAACAATGTTGATATGGTATGAGCTTTGGGTCACGAGTTTCCCATTCTCCTTGAATTTGATGAACTAGCAAGTCTAAGTCTCCTAACAGTAATAGTTCTTTGATGCCCATGTCAGCAGCTAACCTCAAACCCAAAATGCACGCTTCATACTCAGACATATTATTAGTACAATAGAATCTAAGTTGGGCTGTTATAGGGTAATATTCCCCTGATTCATACATAAGAACAACTCCTATTCCAACTCCTTTCTTGTTAGAGGCACCATTAAAGAAAAACTTCCAACCTTGATTGTTATCGTGAATAACTTCATCGATACAAGATATATCTTCGTATGGAAAATAGGTTTTAAGTGGTTCATATTCTTGATCAATAGGGTTCTCTGCCAAATGATCTGCCAATGCTTGAGCTTTCATTGCGGTCCGCGTTATATAGATAATGTCAAACTCTATGACCAATATTTGCCATTTCGCAAGCCTACCTGTGTGCATGGGCTTTTGAAAAATATATTTCAACGGATCCATACTAGAGATGAGATAAGTAGTGTAAGATGAAAGATAATGTTTCAACTTCAGTGCTACCCAAGTTAGGTCACAACACGTTCTTTCAAGAAGGGTGTACTTCGCTTCGTAAACGGTATTGCTGAGGTAATAAATGGCTTGCTCTTTCTTCCCTGTGTCATCATACTGACCCAATACACAACCAAAAGAATTATCCAGTACTGACATATATAATATCAAAGGTCTTCCCGTCTCGGGAGGAACCAATACATGGGGATTCGATAGGTAATTCGTAATTCTTTCAAAATCCTCTTGACATTCTTCAGTCCACTCGACTGTGGCATTTTTTTTTAACAACATAAAGATGGGCTCACAAGTTGTTGTGAGTTGAGCAATGAATCTGCTGATGTAGTTTAACCTTCCTAGAAGGCTCATAACCTCAGTTTTGTTCTTTGGAGGTGGCAATTCTTGAATGGATTTTATTTTTGAAGGATCCAACTCGATACCTCGTCGGCTGAAAATAAACCCCAAAATCTTCCCTGATGGTACTCCAAATACACATTTTGAATGATTAAGCATGAGATTATACCTTCGGAGCCTTTCGAAGAATCTTCTCAAGTCTTTCACATGATTTGATTGCTTTTTTGATTTAATGATAACATCATCCTCATAAACTTCGATTTCTTCATGCATCATATCATGAAACATGGTTGTCATTGCTCTCATATAAGTTGTCCCTGCATTTTTTAACCCCAAAGGCATAACCCGATAACAATATGTACCCCATGGAGTGATAAAAGATGTTTTTTCTGCATCTTCCTCATCCATAATAATCTGATGGTAACCCGCATAGCAATCCACAAAAGATGCAACCTCATGTTTAGCACAATTATCCAATAAAATATGGATGTTAGGCAAATGAAAATCATCTTTTGGACTTGCTTTGTTCAAATCATGATAATCAACACATATTCGAACTTTGCCGTCATTCTTAGGGATGGGTACTATGTTGGCTAACCAAGAAGGATATTGAGCCACTCGAATGACTTTGGCCTCAAGTTGTTTTGTGATCTTCTCTTTAATTACTACACCCATGTCGGTTTTAAGCTTTCTCAACTTTTGCTTTATCGGAGGAAAATTAGGATCAATCAACAACTTGTGAACAACCATGTCAGTGCTTAATCCAGGCATGTCATCATAAGATGATGCAAAAACATCTTTTTAATCAAACAGTGCCTGGATTATATCGTCCTTTTGATGTCGAACATGTACGCTTATCTTAGTCTCCTTAATAATTTCATGATCCCCCAAAATTTATCGTCTCAATTTCACTCATGTTTGGGTTTGACATATTTTCAAAATGATTTAAATCCCTACTAACTTCTTCAAATACTCCATCTTAATCATATTCAATTTCTTGACTCATTATTTCAAGATTAGGTCGAAGATTCGATTGGATATTAAGATCTGGAGAAAAATTCTGCATGCATGTCATATCACTAGAATCGGCATAGAAATAACTGTATAAAAGAAAACGAACAAATATATTAGACTGAAATAAAAACACAATTACATCCTATTGAAAAGGAAAATAGAGAGTTTGAAATAAAACTACTAGATAAAATCCGAATTACAATCCTTGAATGAATCGAACGACAAAAGGAAAAACAAGACAAACTACCAAGACTCGTCTTTAACGGGGAGAGGAGTGGCCTCCCAATTGTTCAGTTGGACATCAGGACCAATGAATTGCACATCTCTGTCGCTAGTGCCTTATCCGAGTTCCACTATATCAACCTCGATAAATAAATCTTGAAAATAGTTGATCATTTCTTCGTTTACTTTCATCATTGGCTCTGGAAAAGATAATTCAGAAGATTCGGTTGCGTGGGCTTTGATGAAAGATTTGTAGATCGGTTGTATAGGCTTTGTAAGTGACCATACATCTCTCTTCTGCTTCTTTGCCTTCATTTTTTCCTCGACTCTGGGTTGGTAGCCTAAGCCAAAAATACCAATGCTCTTTCGTGGACTCACTGGATAAGCTCTCCCTTGCAAGAAAATTCCCAAGCCTTTACCCGTCTCAAACCCATGTTTCAGCAATTCATTTACCACCATCACATATGCCATGGGCAATCGTGGTTTTGAAATGACATTCCCCTCGAGGACATGCTCAACAACCACTACCTCAAAAGCTTGATAAACAAGTGTCTCATTATCATTATTCGCCTTGATAAAAGGGAGGGAAGAGTCTTTGTAGACTGACAAATCCCCCTCACCATTAACAATCACTTCTTGTCGGTCGTATTCAAACTTAATCATTTGATGCAACATAGAGGGGACTGCCCCAGCCCTATGCACCCGTGGTCTCCCCAACAATAGATTGTAGGATGCATTGATATCCAACACTTGAAAATTCACAGCTAAATCTACAGGCCCTATGGTTAGTATGAGCTCTATCTCACCAATGACATTTGTTTTGACCCATCAAAAGCTCTAACACATACATTGTTGGGTCGGACCCTTTCAGCACTAACATTCAATTTATGTAGAGTTGATAAAGGACAAATATTTGCTCCAGATCCTCCATCAATTAGAACTCGAGTGACATATGAAAGCTCACACTTTACAGTGATGTTGAGGCCTTGGTTATGTCCCGTACCTTTCTTGGGTAGTTCATCATCTGAAAAGGTGATGTGGTTTACCTCAAATATTCTCCCAACAATCTTCTTTAACTGACTCACTGTAACATCACTAGGATCATGTGTTTCATTTAAAATTTTTATTACAGCCTTACGATGTTCATCAGAATGTATTATCAAAGAGAACAAAGAGATTTGGGCTGGAGTTTTTCTTAATTGTTCTACCACGTAGTAGTCTGATAGTTTCATCCTTCTTAGGAACTCCTCTGCCTCTCCTTCAGTGACTAGACTCTTTATTTGTATTTGGTCATTTTTAGTTTTCCTTAATTCCATCGGGGCATAACATCTTCCTGAACTGGTTATTCCTCCTAATTCATCTATTTCTTTATCGACTTCTTTCCCCTTGTACGTCACGACAGTAGGCTCATAATTCCAAGGAATAGCTTTGGGGTTAGTCATTGGAAGTTGGGATACTGTCCTGATGATCACAGGAGGAATATGGACTCCTTGCACAATCAAGATAGACTTTTTTGGCATTTTTAGAACAAACAATCTTGCCTCACTCGGACATGCGCAAACATCTTCAAGTGCTCCTTTCACAGTTAAGATAGGTGTGTTTGATGGGCTCAACTTTTCTGACCTAGTTTCCGCCCCTGAAGGTATCACTTTTGTCAAATCAACAACATTCGCTGACTTCTCAATGACAGTTCCAACCTTAATGATTGGCTTATACGGAGATGCAAATTTGCCGCGACCCTTCATCATTTCTAGCATGTTGGTTTCAGTATGCCTCGGCAATGGATTTTGATTGATGTTGGGTCCACTCGGACTTTCAACTATAATTCGATTAGAATTAATCAAATCTTGAATGGCCCTTTTCAAATACAAGCATTTCTCAATGTTGTTCCCTAGGGTATTAGAACAATATGCGCAATGTTGAGAATAATCTAGATTTTTTGGGGGAGGATTCAACATCGTTCTTTCAATAGGACTCAAAACATTCAATGTTCTCAATTTTTGGAACAAGCTAGCATATGACTCCCCAATAGGAGTGAACTCATCTTAAGCTCCATTTCCTTCTTGTATTGTGGTCTAGGACGAAAAGGAATTTTAGTAGTATTTTGATGAACTTGTAGGGGTGGTGGATGATTCTGGGGAAGTGGTGCACGCCATTGTGGATAAAAAGGGGGTGCAATTGGTTGTGAGTTAAAAACAGGATATGGAGAGTATGGGACAGAATATTGTGGATCTTGGGGAGGAAAATAGTGTTGTGGATAATTATCTTGGACATAAGTCCGAGGAGCTGATATAATACTGGCTACATCCTCCCTTCTCTTCTTCCCTCCAATATTTCTAGAACCAATTTGAAGCACTTGTGTTGTGGCTTTTAAGGCAGCTTGTCTCACAATCTTTCCAGACTTCATGCCATTTTCCACCATTTCCCCTACCTTAATAACTTTAGCAAATGTCTTTCCGACGGCAGAAAGCAAATAGTGAAAGTAATCAGATTCTTGCGCTTGGAGAAAAACGTCAATGATCTCTGACTCCTTCATTTGTGGTTTAACTCTAGCAGCTTGCTCCCTCCATCTGACGGCATATTCACAAAAATTTTCCTTGGTCTTTTTCCTCATGTTGGCTAACGAGCAGCGATCTGGCACAATGTCAATATTATATTGGAATTGCTGCACAAAACATCGAGCCAAATCATCCCATGTATGCCAGTTGGCAATATCCTGATCTATGAACCATTCAGATGCAATCCCTACTAAGCTTTCCCCAAAATAGGCCATAAGTAACTCTTCTTTTCCCTCTGAACCCCTAAATTGGTTGGAATATCTCTTCAAATGAGCTATGGGGTCTCCGTGACCATCGTATTTCTCAAACTTTGGAGTTTTAAAACCAGCAGGCAAATGGACGTGAGGAAACATACACAAGTCACTGAATGAGATTCCTTTATGGCCTCCTAGTCCTTGCATATCTCTTATACTCTGTTCCAAACTCTTCATTTTCTTAGCCATCTCTTTATGTTCCTCATTCTTAACCGTCTTTTCAATTTCGACAAGGGAACTATATTGATGAATGTGGGGATAAGAGCTTGGAATTTTAATGGCCTCTTCAAGAGTGTAACTGTGATCATGACGAACTTTGGGCGGAGGATCGTTATTGGATTTAGGCACCATTGTTGGTTGCAGGACGCTGTTAGTCGGGGCAGTTGACACAAAGAGTGGATTACTTATCATAGGTGTAGTAGAAGGGCGCACCATAGAAGTTCCAGCGACATTAGATGTGTTAGCATAGGGGACGAATCTAGGGGGATATATTGGATCGCTTGTAGACACCTGGATAGGGGGCGACATATTTGTATTAAAATAGTCCGTATTGAAGACGGTGGAGGTTGCCCACTCATCCAAGCCTCGTACATCTCTGCCATTTGTTATTTTAATAGCTTTATATCTTTCGTTGACCTTGTTTCTTGTGAAGTCATCTGGTTTTGGATCTCATCATTGTCCGATTCGTTCCCATCTTTGTGGGCCATTTTCTGTTTCCCTTTCGACCTTGTATTGTAAGGATGTGATGCCAGCTTAACCACAAACCAATCACCTTTAATCTAGTATGTCTCTCTTTCTTTCTCTCTCTTTCTCTCTAAATGGAGTAACAAACAGATTAGTGTTAAGAAATTATGCACATTGCAGCTACATACATACTTCTAATATAGAAGACCTTATGTTTCATCCCGGCTTACCTAGTCGTTCTTCTCTTCCTTAGTTATTTATTATTTAATTATTATTATTATTTATTTATTTACTTATTTATTTATTTACTACTATTATTATTTATCTTTTTTTTTAGTTTGGATCGAACCCCTTGGGTTGCCTACGTATCATGTTGGCGCATGAATCAGATCTCTGCGTAGTTCGAGAAAGATATTAATAATAATGTTTTTTTTATGGCATGACATATGCAAGGTGATCAAAAAACAAATCTTTTCATTCATTTTCAAATATTCTTAAAACAATGATTTGAATAAAACATAAAAACAACAGAATATATAAGACATAGATAGACTCTAAAAAGAAATAAAATAACAAAAAAGGAAAAAATAAAAATAAAATAAAACAATCACTACTAAGAAAATAGACTTGAAAAGAAACTAAATCCTCGGATTCAATCATCTCAAGACCCTTACAAATATTCACCAATGCTTTCGTAGATGTGGAGCCAAAGCACGTTGCGGCCCAACCTCTCGTCGTTCTGGTGTATATATCAGCATGAACATCATTGAGTTCATCCCTGAGTTGTAGTATTCGATCTTTGGCTTCACCATACTGTCATAACAATTCTGTAACCAGTGACAAGTAGTATTGATTTCATGCGTCAAATTTTCCCCTTGTTCTTCGAGCTATTCAATTTGAAGGTGGAGTGCATATCGCTCGGCTATCCTTTGACCTCTCTCAGCCTGACACTCTGCCTGATAAGCACTAAAATGCCTCGCTATTTCTCTTTCCTGTTCCATAGAGGCCTTAACTTGAGTTTGGAGTCTAGACTGTGCGCAGATAAGCTGGGCCTTTTCTTTTTTATACTCCTCTTCCTGTTCCTCCATAGCGCCTGTGGCAATGCCCAAGTTTTCTTGTAAGGTCAGAATGGTAGAACAGTGTTTTCTACTCTAACTTCAAATATCGTATCACGTTGGGCCAACTCCTCTTTAGCGTTCTTCAGGTCATTACTTAGGATATCCAGAGTAGATCTATAGCTTCTTTCAACTTCGAGGAGAGCTTTCTTAATCCTAACCTCAATTTATGCTTCTCGATCTATGGGCCCTTTTACCGATCCTTCTGGCATAACCTTAGGATGGGGATGATCATGAACCCACTCTAAGTATGCTTGGTCCACCTCACCTTTGGTGCGATCCTTCACCATATCATGGGGACTTAAGAGTATACATCCCC
>JAJJBR010002517.1:0-21330 GCA_022817965.1 Solanum lycopersicoides
TAGTACGTTACTATACTAATTAATAAATATAATAAATGTATACATTACGTTAGAAAGAAACATCCACACCAATTAAGTGGATTTGTAACAATTTTAATCAATTGATTTCTATAATATTAAAATATGGTAGTTATACAATTTTTTTAATGTTATATTTAAAATTTATTGAGCAGTGCAATTACGATAAGTATGTCTATAAAAGGTTAGACAACAAATAGTGCAGGCAACTCCTTAATTCTCTGTTTTCACCATCATTTTCAAATACATTGAATAATTTAGTTTTCATCTTCTCAAATGTTGATTAGTTTCTAATTCATCCGTCTATTTTTAGGTGTCTATATTTAATTGACACATTCTTTCGTCTAGCCAAAAGGAGAATCTAGGTATTATTTGGAATTTACCTAACTGCAATATATTGTAAGCAGCCTGCTCTTTTCCTTGTGGTTTGGCTAGCTATTTTTGTTCAAATTTTATAGTTGCATGGAAAGCCTCTAAACGATTATTAAATTTGAAACATTCATAATAATGGGGAACTTTCACGTATAGCCACTAAAAAATAACATAATTATTCCCTATAGATATAGTTTGATAATTACGATTTTTAGCTACATAAAATGTTATAGGAAGGAGAGAGGTGAGCGAGACTCGGAGAGAGAGGAGAGAGGCGAGAAAAAGGGCAAAAAGTGGGAGAGAGGTGAATTGTATATGTATATCGGTTAGATAATTGTATATTATACATTTGCATTTGTACATATGGCAAGCGAGAATGGGAGAAAGGAGAGAGGCGAGCGATATTGGGAGAGGGAGGAGAGAGGCGAGTGAGAGAGGGCAGAGAGTGGGAGAGAAGTGAATTGTATATGTATATCGATTAGTATCCATATGTATTTGTATATTCTGGCGAATTATACATATACCATAATTAATGTATAATATTAGTCGTGAGTGATAATTATAACAAACTATAGTTATGATAAGTTATTAAGTAGTATAAATTTACTTAACCGCATAATTTCCCTCATAATGAATTGGGGTCCGAAAATTGTTTATTGGGTCATTTCTTCTGGTGAGAAATAAGTAGGTTAGGCCCAATTATGTATGGATTGGGCTGCTTTGTCCAACCCATTTGTAGTTGTTTATTCGTCATGTAAGATTCGAAAAAAATAACATCATAATTCATTCTTTCTATTTTATTCGAAAAAAATAGCATCATAATTCATCCTTTCTATTTTATATGATGGTGTAAATAAATTTAAATTCTCGTAAAAATGAAAATAGAATGAACAAACATTTTTGGAACATCTCAAATGATAAAAACAGATATATATTAGAACAAAAACAAAAGGAGTGTAAAACAAAAATAAGGTCCATATAGATTTTAGGCTAATATTACATGACAACTAGATTAACACAAGTGAACTACAAAAAAATCACACATAAAAAGATTTCTCCAATTCCACTCCATTAAGCTAATCTATTGCTATGCTTTTCAGACTCTTCAAAACTGGGCATACACGTGGTGACCTTTTTGAATAGTACGAGCAACATAGATCTATTGTACGTATTATAAAACATGTGATACTCGATCTTCAATCTTCAACACTGTTGTGTTCATCTGATCTCCAGCATGTTGTAATCTTTCAAATTGTTGTCTTTGATGCTTTTCTTGCAAGAACAATCCAACAAATCACCCTATAAAACACAAAGAAAGCAAGCATAATTCCAACATTCATCCATCTAGTATCCTTGTCAAGTCCTCTGTTCTTCAATACGTCGTTTCCTGTAAGCAAACATTCTGAATGATTTTCATCATTCCAAGTAAAACATTTGTGTCTCAAGCTCCAATATTCATTTGTCAACAAAGCGTCCAACGGGTACCTATATAATGAAACATAGTACATGAAAAGCCAATATTTTGGTATGCATTCTTTTGGAATGAAGTAGCCTGAGAATAGAAAAAATGCACCAAGAACAGTGCAAATCAGTGAATTCCCTGAAATGAAATCAGGGGAAATTGCACTAAGAAACAGAACCAATGAACTTGCCATCAACACTATCACCCAAACCACGAAAGTGAAGTACACGAAAGCTGTAATCGAAGGGTTCAGCCCTACAATCCAGTAAACTGGGACAGCGAAAAGAATGGCAACTGCAAAGAGAAATGGGAGAAAGATTATGGTGTTCGCGATCATGTAAGAAGAGATTTTATAAGCTCCTCTAGACGCTTCCTTCATGATCACGCGCCTTTCTTGGAGATAAATTGGTAAAGCTTCAACAGTGGATGAAAGAAGAAAACTAAGACTAAATGCAAAAAGGCCTAATCTTTCTGCAACTGCACCTTCATCATTCCTCATTTTTATATACACACTTCCAAGTCCAAATCCTCCCACAAGAGCTTGCATCGTTCTCGCCAAGAACAGTTGCTTTGTCCTGTAAATAATCTTCCAGAATCTTGAACATAACACTGCTATTTCGAATAAACTTGAGCAACATTCATTCGAAACAGCACCAACTTTTGCCTGATCAATCACTTCTTTATTCGCGGTGTCTTGAATTATGGCTTCTTCCCATCTCAAGTAGGAACATGACTGATACTTGAAATGTGGTTCTTGATTTTCCAATAGGGATATAATTTCCATGGCAAATTCAAGAGGGTTGAGCTGAATAGGTATTTCATATCCCATCCTACTTATATTTTCCTCGAGCGATTGAAGAGAGCCATAGTGAACAACTGATCCATGAGAAAGGATCAAAAGATTAGAAATGTACTGAAGAATTCTATAACTAGGCTGATGGATAGATAAAACTATAGTTCTTTGTTTTGTTTTCGCCATAGACGAAAGCAATTCAATAACTTGAAGTGCTGAACTGCTGTCTAGTCCTGAAGTTGGCTCATCTAAGAGTAATATTGGTGGATCGTGAATCATGTCAACTCCAATCGACACCCTTTTTCTTTCGCCACCTGAAATTCCTCTGTTCTCTTCGTCTCCAACAAAGTTGTTAGCTACATGATCAAGGCCAAGTTCTTGCATCAAGCTTTCAACTCTTTCTTCGCGCTCCTTTGAACTCATCCCTCTTAGCCTAAACTTCGCGCTAAACATTAAAGTTTCCTTCACTGTTAACAAAGGAAGTAAATTGTCCTCTTGAGCTACATAACCACATATGTTCCTCAATTGTGCAGGGGTGGTAATAGCATGATCATTGAGATAAATACTCTTTGGATCAAACTCCTTGTCACTCACCCTGCCTGATATCACACGTAACAATGTTGATTTGCCCGTTCCACTTGGTCCAACAATCGCTAGAATCCCCGAACATCCAGCCACAAAAGAAACTGATTTGAGTATGGTGGTTTTTGGCTTAGTACTCTTCTTCATTAATGAAGAAAATATTGAGCCATTTGGTGAAATAGTATATGAAAGATTTCGAATTCTTAGCTCATAAGTTTTATCTAGAGACGATTGTCGCGGTTGTGGTGGTGATGAGGAATTGAAGGAAGAAGAATTAGAGTGAGTTATTGTGGATTCTTTGGCTGGTGAACATGAAGTTGAAGTTGAGAAAAGTATCATTGAGTCATCTTCAGGGCTACCAGGACTTGGATGGTAAGTTGTACATGGAGAAGCCATTTTTTGTTTGGGAGTTAGAGAATTGGTGAAGCAGAAAATTAAACAAGTTTATGGAGATGAGAGAATTAAGTGTAGAAATGTTTAGTTTGGATTTTGGGAAAAGGAAGTTGAACAAACTTGGTTTATCGTTTTATGTTTTCCTAAATGCTGGTGAAAATATGTAATGTAATATTGGCAGTGTTTGGCCATCTACACATTTTGACTAATAATATCTTATAATTATTATACCGCAATTAAAAAAAAACAAAAAAACAAATTAAGACTAAATATACATATGAGTAGACGATACTTAAAATATCAAATTATGATGATATATATTAGTCATATCTGAAAGGGTGATCAAGTTGGTTGAACAGGTGATCTTTCAAATGGGGGTCGGATCTCAGGTTTGCAACTCTACATATTTTCTCATTCAAGCCGTAGTCCACATGAGTTGCCTAGTGGGATTTCTCTATCCCGTGTGGTTTATAGGGTTTACCTTGTACGCACTCAAAGAACAACGACTGTGAAATTATTATTTTTTGTTAATAAAGAAAAACTTGTTAGGTATCTATAATCCATCCATCATATAGGGCGTCGAGAAATGCTGTTATTTAATCTGTTTTAAAAAAGAGAAATTGATTTGAGTATTTATAAAAAGTTGTCATGCTAGTAAAGTGCTACTTTACTAATTCACTCGGATTTCTTAGTAATTCTATTAATTACTAAAAAACTAATTTTGTTTCATTGGGCTTCACTTGAGTATCAACGTATTGTCATGCTGATTGGATTGGGCTTATTTTTAGTCTCTGTATCCGTAGTTCCACTCTTCTCATTTTCTTCTGTCTTGATATTTTTCATCATATGCCAATAGAGTCGGAATTAGGATTTGAAGACGGTGGTACCTCATGTCACGTCACTCTAGCCACAAACCATGTACTATATATATCAATTTCGGTTGGTTTCGACTCGTTGTGAAATTTGAGTCCCACAAGTTGGTTTATGACATGACCCAATTTTATTAATCCAACAACATAGCCTTGTTGATTCATGGCTAATTAACTAAATTTAAGAACATGCCAATGTCTTTGGGCCATTTCATAACATATCAATGAGTGTCACTTTAGCCTATGAAAGTGTAATTCCTTCAAAACTTCAATTGGGCTAGATTGTAGCTCATAATTCAACCACACAAACGCTACTCCTATTAACTATTAAGTAATCAATCTATATATCATTTTTAGTTTGTTAAGATAAAATGACATTTTTTTTTTAGATTTGTAATAATTTGACTTAAATACTCTGTTTTGCTTAAACATAAATTTTAGTAATACCAATTACTTTTAAGATTATAAGCTTCAAAAAATCATTTTTCCTTTTCAAAATCATCTGTTCAATTAAACACACATTATATATAAATACCCAAAAGTGTGGACTAACCGGTGAACAAAATGGATTGAAAAAGATATGAATTCTTGAGTTTAACTTATATCAGAGAATGTAAAATATATTAAATGGTTTTTTTCTCATTTATTTAAACTTTGATGAACAAAATTATTCAATATTTAAGTTATGAAAGGGTAGAAAATATACTATAAAATTAATCGAAGTAAGCATAAAATTATTGTAGACATCACATGAGGCATGTAGTCCAAAACCATATAAATATAATGAATCCACAAATAGAATTTAGTGAAGGGAGAAGAAAACTTTATAAAGATTCAAACTAATTATGGTAGGGTGGTCTTTTTGACCCCTGACATCAAGTCTATTTTGTAGAGTCCGGAGTCTAATGGGTATAAAATATTAACAAAAATTATAAAACGGTATATAAATTTTAAATTTAACCAAAACGACAAAATCGCTGGTAGAGCAGCGATTTTGCTCGTCGGAAAAAGCAAAATCGTTGCAACACCAGCGATTTTGCAAAATGTGATTTTTTTTTTTTAAAAATAAAATTAATTAAACGGTGCCTTCACAAAGATTTACAAAAAAAATTAAAGAAAAAAAAGGAAAATCGCTAAAAAGGAAAAAAAAAAAAAAAAAAAAAAGGAAAATCCTCTTTTTCTTTATTTATTTTTTTAAATCGCTGCGAAGGCAGAGTTTAATTAATTTTTTTTTTTAAAAAAATAAAAATAAGCTAAATCGTTGCAACATTAGCGATTTATTTTTTTTAAAAAAAATTGACTTATATCGCTGCCTTTGCAGCGATTTAATTTTAAAAAATAATTTAAATTTTTTTTGGTACACACAGCGATTTGTTTTTTTTTTTAAATTCTAATAAATAATTTTGGCAGCGATTTAATTTATTTTTTTTAAAAAAAAATTGCAACAAAATCGCTGCCTAGGCAGCAATCTTTTAATTTTATTTTTTTTTAAAAAAAAATGACATTTTGCAAAATTGCTGGTGTTGCAACGATTTTGCTTTTTCCGGCGAGCAAAATCGCTGCTCTACCAGCGATTTTGGTGTTTTAGTTAAATTTAAAATTTATATACCGTTTTGGAATTTTTGTTAACATTTTATACCCATTAGGCTCCGGACTCCTATTTTGTAAGCCCCATATACAACTTTTTCCCATTAATTTTTTCTTGATTTTTTCATGTTTTTCCATTTGTTTTGATAATGAAGTTTCAAGCAAACCATATGTCCCTTTTACTCCCAACAAATTTTTGTGCTCAATTTTCATCACTATCACAAAAATCACAAAATAATACAAGAACCAAAGTCCTTCCAAAATTTCTTTGCTTAAAATTTAAATAGCACATGTATTAGGTGATGCTTTATTTTCATATTTTGTTACGCGTTAAATTATTTGGCCAATATTGACATTAATTCTACATTTTAATTTTTCTATTAAGAAGGGAGAATTATAGGTGAAATTTAAATGACAAAATAAAGTTGTGTGATTTTGATGTTAAAAAATTATAATTGTGTGATGATTTGGGAAATTTACCCTCTAGTTGTTAATTGACACGGAAGATACAGAGGCCGATGATTAGAGTAGAAGGTTGATAGACTGAGTGTTATTTCTCCTTGCACATACAAATAGTATTAACATTAGTCTAGTTCGTTGTTTCTTATCATTCAATTTGTGTTACACTGTTAGTGCATGTTGTTTCTTTGATCTGGTTGTCACATTATGAATGTTAATTTAATGATTTCTCTATTATTTGTAATGTTGATTTTATTTTGTATCTTGAACTATGTTATTTGAGTTGACAATCTTTCGAAAATAATTTTGATTTACCTCCATAAGATTAAGGATAAAATTCACATACACTTACATATTTTAAAATTATATTAAATATATTGTTATTATCGTAACTATTCATTGAGAGAGATATACTACCAGCATTGGCTTAGATCATTTTTATAGTCATTGAGAGAGAGAGATACTTGATTAGTGGATATTACATTTCTAAAGTATTTGTTGAGGTCGATAGACATTTTAACAAGAATTACAAATTTATATAGTGTCATTGTCATTCAGAGAGAAAGAAGATCTATATGTGAGTCTCCATAAAATATGAAAATTGAAAATTTAAGATTTATATATAACATGTAAAGATGATCTGATGGTGTAAAAGTTATTCAGATACGAGTGATAATATATATTACTTAAAACTCATATTACAAAATTGTGATTTGTGACGCTCTAAAAGAATTTCCTCTACTAGCAATTCATGTAGAGATCGAAACATATACTAGTTACATATATAATCATTTATTTTGACTAATTGTCTAATTTTCACAATTCTTTTTCTTTTGAATAAATTAAATTCCCAGAAAATACTATACTTGTTTTTGCAATCAAATTTGTGAAGAAAATTTACAAAATAATTGCCCTATTGATTAGCATTTAGCTCAATCCATGTGGCTGTAATATAGTTAGAAAGACTACACCTATATATAACAATTACTCCTTCCGTTTCACAAAGAATGATCTAATTTGACTTGGCACGGAGTTTAAGAGTATAAAGAAGACTTTTGAATCTTATTGTCCTAAATTAAAGTTAGGTCAAATGTACAAAATTGCCCTTTGATCTTGTGACCTTAAACATGCCACGTGAAAAATTGATACGGAAAAAAGAAAGAGATCATTCTTTTATAAACATACTAAAAAGGAAAGGGATCATTTTTTTTAAAATGGAAGAAGATCATGACAGTTATTAATTAGCAAAATAAGATGTGGAATCAAATCCAAAAGAAAAGAATATGAAGCCAAAAAACAAGAAATGATTATCACTTACTTGCATGTGCAATTATGTTGAGAGTTTATGATAAATTATTTTACGTATTAGGCAGTGTCAAAACTAACATTATTTAGTAACAATGATAAGGACAAAGAAAAAAGATAAAAAAAGAATATATGTATATGAGAACAGAAACAAACAAGCTTTGTTCCCCTTATATGAGCACGAGCCTTGTCTCTAAATTCTGGTCCACCTTACTTGTTCCTAGTAGTAATTAATATAAATAGCTAGGTTAAATCATTTTTCACTTTTTTTTTCTTTAATTCTAAGTTATCCCATCCTAAAATAATAATCTATAAGGGATAAAAAAGAAACTTAAGTCTCGTTGATGCGACAAAAGAGAGTTAATCAGATGGTAAATATTATTCACTTTCAATTTTAAGACTGTGAATTCGAGTCAATGGAAACTCTGGGAGGGGTTTAAAAGAAAAGTCTTGTTGATGCTTATAATGATATTAATGAATTGTTTAAAATATATATAGAGCTTCCTGGGGAAAAAAAGAAATTCTTTACTTAATTTGGGAGTCATGTAAAAGTGGGAAAACATCAATATAAAAAATGTGGGTCAACTGGGCTCATAGTAAGTTGTATAAATATCTTTTTATTTGTCAAAAAAATCTGCATTTTTAAGCTTCAAAAAGCTAATTATTCAACACAACATTTTTTCAATGACAATACCTTATACTCCTTTATTCATCGTCTTGATTATAAAATCATTTTTATTAGAAAGTACTTTATCTTCGAGACTTTTTATTAGACTCAAACTTTATTTAGTTGACGCTAATGACTCCTAACATGTTAGTATTCAAAGTGACAAGGCTAGTATAACACCAAATGTAATCACACGATCGTATTGTGAAGGAGTATGTAAGCATAATTGACCTGCAGTCAGATTAAATTTAAATTTAGTTAGATTTCAAATTGAATACTATATAGATTTTGTTTGGCTTTTGAGATTTCAAAAGATTAAGAATGACGTTTATAATTATGGAAAATAACTATGATGATATTATTTCATCCTTGATCAAGCAAGAATTTCAATTTTTGAAAATATAACCTACTTACCTCAATTATATTAATATTTAATTGTACTTTTTTGTGATAATCACTTTTAGCATGTATCATTGGAAAAGTGGCCTCTAAAACTGATCTAGTGTAGGCACATGTTATCTACTACCGTAATTAATTTGAGAAATAAGTCGAAATTAATACTTCAAATGGTTTAATAAAAATATTGGTGTTGAGATGTGTATGCCATAAGTCATCAATTTGAAAGCGTTAAAATAGTGCAACAATTTGTGTTAACTTATTTCCATCATCGATCATCTTATAAAAAAAATAATTGTCTCATTATAGTTATTCACCTTACTAAATCAAAAAATAATTAAATAATTTTTTTTATATTACTCTTACAATTATTATTTTTTGAAAATGTTCACATTTATATATAAAATTCTCAAAAACTTTTTAAAACATAAATTAATTAATAAAATTATCTTCTTATTTATGACTTGTTAATATACATACAAAAAATAAAATAATCGAATAATATGAAAATTAAGTGAATAAAAAGTAATAAAATGTGGTATACCAAATCAATGAGAATCATGTAAAATAAAAGAAACGGAATAATATTTAGTTAGTAGATTAGGAGAAGGAACGAGAGACTAGCTAACAGATGCACATGTATTGTTAACTAATTAATTGTCAAATTGATATCTATAATCTATAGTCAATAGCATTAAAAAAAATAAAAAAATTTGAACATGAACTCTCCATTTGATTTATTTTAGGGAAACTTTCACATATAGCCACTTAAAAATAATTAATTACTCTCCATAGCTATAGTTTGATAATTACAATTTGTAGCTACATGTTATTTAGAGGAGAGAGGCGAGCGAGATTAAGAGAGAGAGGAGAGAGGAGAGAGGCAAACGAGAGGGGGAAAAGAGTGGGAGAAAGGTGAATTGTATATGTATATTGGTTAGATAATTGTATATTATACATATGTAATTGTATATATGACAAGAGAGATTGGGAGATGGAGGAGAGAGGCAAGAGAGACTGGGAGAGAGAGGAATGATGCGAGCGAGATCGAGAGAGGGAGGAGAGAGGCGAGCGAGAGAGGATAAATAGTGTGAGAGAGGTGAATTGTATATAATTGTATATAACTGTATATTATACATATTCATTCGTATAAATGACAAGCGAGATTGGGAGAGGGAGGAGAGAGGCGAGCGAGTTGGGAGAGGGAGGAGAGAGGCGAGTGAGATTGAGAGAGGGAGGAGAGAGGCGAGCAAGAGAGGGCAAAGAGTGGAGAGAGCTGAATTGTATATGTATATAGGCTAAAAAATTATATATTATACATATTTATTTGTATATCTTGGTAAATTATACATATACAAACATGACTAATTATATAAACTCGAAATCAGCCCACGTAATTAATGTATAATATTAATCGCGAGTGATAATTATAGCAAACTATAGCTATGATAAATAATTAAATAGTATAAGTTTACTTATCCGTATAATTTTCCCTTTTATTTTTTTCCCCTCAATAATGCATTTTTTGCATATGAGAGCAATTAGTGAAAGGAAATGGGTTGAAAGAATGTCGGTCTGTGGGGAAATATAATGTGGATATGTTTGTCTTTATAGGAACCATTATCCTATTTATAGTCTTCTACTACCATGTTATGTGTCTATGGTACATGCACACTAATTAAATTCACACTATGTGCATCTGAACCGAAGCATCTCACGTTTTTTCACTTTTAGTCACTGCTACTATATTTATTTTTATTGTTATGCTAAATGATACTGCTTTCCTTCGTTTTTATTTACTTGTTTATTATATTTTTTTCTTTAAAAAAAGAATTAATAAATAAAAAATTAATTAACTAATATAAATAGTATAATACAAAATATTTCTATCATATAAATAAGTATTCCATTTATCCGCAATAATTTCACCCAAATTAATTACGTATTCACTTTTAAATTGATATAATGAGTTTACTATTTCAATGGAAAAAATTAAAAACTAAGGAGTTTCAAGAATGTTTCCTTTTCCAAACTAATTAATAGAGGGTATTATAAGTAAAAAGAAATTGTTCTTTCTTGATTTGTTAAAATTGACAAATAATTAAGTATAACTAAAAAAAAGAAAGATGTATAAGTAATTATGGAATAAACTATCCGCACCGGGTGTTTGCACCAAGCTAAACACCAAGCTAATGCAATTTCTATTATAATATGATTTAATGAAATAAAACAAATAATAAATTTAAATAAATGACATACATATATTGATTTGATGTAAATACTCTATGCCAATAAATTTTAGCCCGTAATTATGGACAAAGGCAGTATTACTTAAGAGATCAGAAAAATAAGAAGTCAACTACTAAAATTAAATGGATGGAGTAAAAAATGGAAGGGAGTCGTACCAACTACCAACGACCAAGAAGATGAATGCACTTAAAACATATTGTCTCAGTTTTATGTTACTTATCAAGCTTTTTTTCTTAAAAAATAAAATAAAATAAAATAATAGGACCTTTAAAAATAATTTACTTTTATTTTAAACCATTTAAAATAAAATAATTAGATTTCAAATAAATATTTATGATTTATTATAAATTATAAAATTTTATTTCTTTTTCTTCTTTCATTCTTTTGTACGGTGAGTTAACACCAGGGCGGAGATTACAATTTACGTAGTGGAAAGTCAATTCTACTTCCCTCACAAATAAAATAAAAATTTAGATAGTCGACCAACTAAGTTACTGAATCTGTCCGCCAGCTTACTTTACACTCCGACTAAGCAATGCTTATAATAAAAATAAAGTTATATGTAATTACTTTTTAATAACAACAATTCTGAATAAATATTTATACGCATGACTCATGCTTTTTCTCTTTTCAAATTTTACTTTACGTAATGTAGAGAGACGAATTAAAAATTTGAAGTTGATCAGTAGGAGAGCAGCACATGGTAAACCAATTAATTAATGAGATAGACATATTAGCCATGTGCCAGCACCAACCCTATATTAATTAATTGACCATATAATATAATGATCGATCGAATAAAAAAATACATATATTTCTGGACAGTTAACCCACCGGAATAATATTTATTCCATGCTTAAAGTGGAATAACTATTTCACCTAGCTAGTATATATGATGAGTACTACATATGTAATTTTTATTTACTATTTGTAGCTTGTTACTAGCTAGTGCATTTGTTTTAAGTAACTAATTTCACTTTTTATTGTTCTCTTTAATATGACATGATAGTGGCAAATTATTTGATTAAATCAATCTAACATATTTTTATTACGTTTGATATTATATGCTTCGAGTTAAATATGTATTTGATTTAATCCAATTTAAAAAATTCTTAAGTTATTAAGAGTATCATTAATTACACCTTTTATATAATTTCTCATTTTTATTAACCTTCAATGTGATTTACATATATATTCAAATATTTTTTAACCATCTTTCGTTCTATCAAATTAATTTCCACATGCTCAAACACCAAAATTTATGGGCTACTTTGGAGGAGTATGGTGTGTTATCTAATTATTTGAATATTTATGACTATCAAGGACCACAAATTTCTTTAATTGATGGATATGTTTCATGCTATGAGTAAAGATAATTATAACTTAAGTAATATGACCCCTAATGGGTAAAGACATTATAAATTAGGTCTCACACCATGACCCCACCATTTCCATATATACTTTTTTTCTTAACTACTTACTTTTATATTAGTTCTTTCGTCTAGTCAACTAAAAAAAATACTCTTAACATAATATAATGTATGTATTCTTTATTTTGGGATAAATTTATACGATTTTTCTCAAAAAAATCTCTCATTGTTAAAATACATACTACACCCTATATGTAATGCTTTTTTTATAAAATCAATTTCCTTTGTACACACACAAAACAAAACATATATTTACACTATACATTTATGTATAGAAGCTAGCTCCATTTAATTTTCTTAATAAAACTCCCTCAACAAGTACCAGTATTAATCAATAAAAAAGAAAGTTTTCAGTTTGGTCGAAAGTAGTTAACCTTTCGGAAATTGTGAGGTAAAATGTCGTAAAGAAACCTTAGCAAGAAAAAATGAAGAAAAGGATTGCATTTGGACCACCAAAAAATATGTTGTTGCAGATGACACTACTTATTCTTTAATTTAAGGTCTTAAATTTAAATTCTAGATAGAAAATTTTTCTGCAAGCAAATACCCTTGAATAGATCATACGCAATATAAATCTAAATTAATCAAACTTCAATACAAATACTAAATACGAAAAATCAAATCAAAATTAAAAGATTGCATTTGGCTCTCACAATTATCTGTAAGCGCAATTGTAGCCGTTTTGCCTGTCTCTTAACAGCAAATTATCACGCTTCTATCTGCACGATAAAAACATACTTTTAAAGTTCACAAGATCATCATATATAAACATGTTGAGTAAAATAGTGATTTATTTCCTAGTGTTTTGAACTTTTTTTCGACACAAATTCAAATTTAATTAACCTATAATATAAATATTAAACACTAGATAAAATATTTCGACAAAAAAAAAAAAAAAAGTAAAGAGTGTGGGGTTATTCGGAAACTTTGAATTTTCCAATTTCTTTGGATTACAGATAAAGGGAATTACTCTCTATATAGTCTATATAGATAGATAGATAAAGAATAATACTTTAATATTACACCGTACAAGAATTCCTTTATTCGCCGACAATTATTATTGCAAGTAGAGTAATTATTTTACAAATGGTATTGGGGTAATATTTTAAAAATGTTACTCCATTTGATTCATATTAATTAATCGTTTTATTAAAAATGTATGCCCCAAATTATTTATTTATTTTCTAAATTAAGATAAAATGAATTTTAAAAATTCATCTTATCCGTACAATTAACAATTTTTGAAGGCCTTGAACAAATTTAGTAGTTCTAAAAATTTCCTTTTTCAAGAATTCATTAATTACTTTGAATAATCAGTTTATATCTATTCATATATCCTTATGCTATTAAACATAATTTTAACAATTATTTTTAATTCATCAATATGAATAAAAGGTAAATTAGTAAAAATTGATCATTTTATTATGATTTTTTAAAATATAGTAATAAAGTGATCAATTAATATAGGACGGAAAAAGCAGTAAAAATAAATTAGTTTAAGTATTTCTCTTAGTCCTGCTTAATCATTGCTAATTCCTTAAAATTCTATTGAAAATGTGGTCTTTATCTTTCTTTTTTTTCTCTTTCATAGATAAAGAGGTTCTAACTTGAAATTGATGACTCATAAATCTATGTTAAAGTGTGTTTTGGTAGGTGAACTCAATATTGAATTTGGTTCACCAAAAAAAACACAACTATCACACCATATTTTACTTACAAAAAAGGTGTTAAATATTATTCTATAATAGTAGTACTAGTTAGGAATTAAACTACCTATTAAGTTTCTTTTTCTTGTCCTATGCCATATTTTATTATTATTATTTTGGCTAACAATCACTAGATTCCTAACAATCAAGTATTATTAGCAAAATCTCTCAAAATTTTGCTCTCCTACTCTTGTAAATGAGCATGTCTAGCTACTACAATGTTTTGTGAGTATATTGTAGTGATAATAAAACAATTATATAGAGAGTTTACTATATATTCAATGTTAATAATTTTTTTTTTTTTGAAATTACATAAAATTGATGTTGGATTGAAATACTCACATATCATACGGAATATATTAAAAAAATATATAATAATTTAACATAATTTAATCGTCTTTCATTCTAGATACAAGAAAATTCTAATAAGATAAAAAAGTCAGACAAATACCTAACAACTCATGTCTCGATTATTTATTAAGAAATAGTAAGTCCCACTATTTATAAAATTTGTTTTGAGTCGGAAATTAATTACTCAAAATATTAAATATGATTGATAAGAATATTTCTTTTTCAAGGTTAGAATGAAAATTGAGAGTGAGTAGAAATATAGTAAACAATTTTGGGGCCGGGTTGCTTGGCCTTTCCTATTTGATTAGGTGGTTTGGTTCCCTACTTTTTATGTTTTTTAAATTAAATAAAAACTTGATTAAGAAAAAAGACTGATTTTTTTAATGACGTTTAAACAAAAATTAACAGTGATATTTAATCAAATCAAGAAAGCACAGAAAATGAAAGAGAAGAAATTGGAAGGTTTGTCCACTGATTAGAGAATAAGACTTAATCATGAAGAGGTAATGATGTGAGAACACTGTTACTTGTATCATACTCTATTTTTTTTTTTACATGCTCACATCATTACTTTGTTATATTTATAGCTTTTAACAACTTAATTAATTTATTATCATCATATTTTTAAACGATATTTTTAGAGTTGATATATTTAATCAAGTTTTTACGATAGAAAATAGTAGTGTACTTGATTGTTTTTTATTTGTAGCATAGACGGAAAAAGAAAAATAATTCAGAAGTAATTTTTAAATCCTTGATCAATCATAAAGTATCACTCTCCATTAATTTCATAAATAATTGTTCAAAAATTACTCGAACTAAAAACACATTTTCCGGAGAGGCAGATTTGAAATTTTGATTATTCTACCTATTATTGTTGGAGTTGATATGTCATATGCTTACTCAATTTTTAAATGACTCAGTTAAACGGTTGCTTAATTTTATTTTATAACTCAAAAGTCGCTCGATACAACTTTAACTTTACTAATGAAATACTGACAGTTTGTATTACTTGGAATTTAACCTAGTTATTAACGACCATAATGAGAATAGGTTGAGCAGATTATGGCATTTAATTTGCAATTATTATTGCATTAAACCTATATATACATAGGTGCAACTTAATTAAGTACCTTGTACGGGTTATTTCTTGACTTACTCTGAAGTCTCAACTACTTTTGGGTAATTTGTCTATTATAATATCTTTTTTTAAACACAAATTCAAATTATAATTTTGTATTTGGTAAAATATTCTAGGTATTGAATTTGTTTGAAATTGATTTATTCAAAGAAGTTGAAATTTTATCGTATTATTTATATTAAAGTAGTAAATGATATTAAACGGTGTGAGTTTTGAATGAATTGATCAAATTTTATATTGATGTAAAAGTTTATTGTATAACACATTTAATAATAACGAGTACAATCAAACTTTATTATAATATTCGTTTGTTATAATAACATTTTTATCATAACAACATTCTTTAAAACTAAAATTTTATCTATATGAGCAATATTATATAAAAATATTAAAATATCTATAATAATCATCATTAATATTATGCTAATAATAATATGAGTTCATTTTTACTGTCATTAATATCACTCTAATAACATAAAAAATTAGGTAAACAAAACTTGTGCTAAAAGATTATCATGCAACAAAATGCACATGGTTAAACTTGATTTCATCAAAAATTGTCTTGTTCATCCATATTTGGTCACTTTTAATTGGAGTTAAAAAAAATTTAATCACTATGAAAACAGAACCTCCACTACGAATGTCCAACTCATAACTATTAAACAAACAAATTACTTTAGTACTTATTTGATTTGCTGTTTCGATTAATACAATATACACACAATACGACAATAATTATCAAATAAATAGGAGGGAAATAGCGAAATGGCGCGACGCTTAACGTCATTAGCACCACGATGTCGTTTTGTTAGGCTAATAAACAGTCAAAACTCAATTAACGGCTTTTCTTAAGTGTAACTTCCTCGCTACAGTTTTCCCCACTCTCTCTATAAAACGCTGAAAGAGAGAGAAACCAAATCCATAAAGCATTGCAACACAAAAGATACCGCCGGCACCGCTGCCATGCTGCCGGAGACACCTCCACCACCACCTTTACCGTAACTCTGTTATATTTTCTCACTTTAATTTCTAACTCCATTCTAGAAATCAGTTTTCCGGTGAATTGTCGGTGAAAATGTCGGTCCACAGCAAGCAAAACCAGAACCAAACACGTGATATGAAGCACCGGGTACTCACATGCCTACACAAGCTTTCCGACCGCGATACACATTCGGCGGCGGCTTCTGAACTCGAGTCTATTGCTAAAACTCTTTCCCTTGAAGCAATTCCTCCTTTTGTTTCCTCCATTGCCGCTACTGATTCTTCGGATAAGTCTCCAGTCCGTAAACAGTGTCTCCGACTGATCTCCCTTCTTTCTGAGCATCATGGAGATTCTCTCTCTCCTCATCTTTCAAAACTTCTAACTGCCGTCGTCCGTCGCCTCCGTGACCCGGATTCTGCTGTACGCACTGCTTGTGTCACTGCTTGTGCGTCCATTTCGTCACACCTGACTAAACCTCCCTTCTCCTCTATTATCAAGCCATTCCTGGAAGCACTTTTCACGGAACAGGAGATGAACTCGCAGATCGGTGCGGCTTTGTGTTTGTCGGCAGCTATTGAGGCGTCACCAGATCCGGATATTGCCTGCTTGAGGAAGTCGTTGCCGAGATTTGAGAAGTTGCTTAAGAGCGATAGCTTCAAAGCGAAGGCAGCATTGCTTACAATGATTGGCAGTGTGATCGCAGTTGGAGCAGCTTCTACTCAGCAAATTGTGAGGAATTTGATGCCGTATTTGGTGGAATTCGTGGGCAGTGATGATTGGGCGGCTCGGAAAGCCAGTGCAGAGGCTTTGCTGAGGCTCGTGGCAGTCGAGGGAGATGCTTTATCTGAGTTTAAAGCACCGTGCTTGAAGACATTCGAGGCGAAACGATTTGATAAGGTTTGTAAATTACATTTCAATTTATCTCCTCTTTTCATTGTTGGCTGATCCGGAGCCAGTATGATTTACCATTGATTGTTATCTATTTGGTACCATAGATATGCAATTTCGCCCAATAATTAAAGATGATTGATTAAATTGTACAGGTAAAGGCAGTGAGGGAAACAATGAATCAAATGTTGGAAGCATGGAAGGGAATCCCTGATTTGTTTGATGATGGTTCCCCTCTTCCCTTGTCGAATTCCTCTTCCAAAGGTACTTTTCCAAATTTTCACCCATCTTTGTTCTAATGTAAGTTAGGCTTAGGGTATTATTTCACATTAATTACATTTGCTCATATGTCAATTTCAGGTTCAATCCTCCTAGTTCCTTATTTTGTGTCCTTTTGATCAGCTTGTTGGTTTTCTTTATCATCCGTCTGTCAAGAATACTATTGTACCTTCTAATTTTTTCCCCAAATTAGTATCTGTTTTTAATTTACTTTTTTGTAGTTTCTTTTGGTTCCAGGATGATATGTTAACCCTGAAGTTTCTGATTTTGTCCCCACTGTGCTAAATTATGGATCATTTATGCAAGGGGTTGGCTGTTGTTACTTTGTTCCACATTTCATCAGTTCCTTTTTATTCATAAGATCTTTTTACTACTGTTTTCTATATTTTAGTATACTGATGTTGTTTTGTCTAGTTTAGTTAAGTTGCTTCTTTTTTTAGTTTTTTCCTTGGGGTAGTTTAATTTCTTCTTAAAAACTTTTCATCTTTTAATACTCATTGCTTGTGAATTTGAATCAATTAGTATGTTTTCCATGTTGTGTCCTTGAAATAGAAAATGCAAGTGATGGACGTTATCCGCCTGGTCTGAAGTCTTCCAAGGCTGTGAGCTCCAGTGCTCCTAGTGTAAAGAGGCCGTCTAACAAGTCATCTGTAGCAGATAATTCCACTGCTTCTGCTGCCCAAAAAGGTCCAGCAATCTTTCGCAAACTTGATCGCAAGAAGCCATGGAAAGTTGAAGTTTCTGCTCCTCATGGTACTTCTGTGGATTATCACCAAAACAATGATGGGATACAGTTGGGCAAAGACAAGGATCTGGAAACACAAACAAAACCTGGAGTCAAACGTACTCTTTTTAGTAAGATCACTAATGAAACCAGGATTAGTGTGGTGAAGGCTGGATCTCGTGTGGTTCCGTTTCAAGATGAGATATCAGAATCTACTGTAGTTGTGAGCAATGAAACTGAAGATCTCTGTAGGAACCCAAAAGATTGTGAAGATCTCTCGCTGATCCGGAAACAACTTGCTCAAATTGAAACTCAGCAGTCCAATTTGTTAGATCTTCTCCAGGTAATTTTCTAATATTCGACGAAATTCTGCTTCTGTGATTCCGATTCACAAGGGGAGTGGTGTGTGAATGGAAGTATCCTAATTATCACTTTTAGTTCAGTATGTATTGGATTTTTTTAAATAATTTATTGAGCATAGAAATGCTCTTAATCATTATTTCATAAATCTTAGTTCTCCTGATTGTCCATAGATGCTTCCTTGAGTATTTTTCTCAAACTTTGTCTTGTCTTTGTATATATAGAAATTTATGGGGAGCTCACAAAGTGGCATGCATTCCCTGGAGACACGTGTACATGGTCTGGAATTGGCATTAGATGAGATCTCATTTGACTTGGCTATGTCAACCGGCAGGATGTCAAATACCAACTCTGCATCCATGTGTTGCAAGCTACCAGGTGCAGAATTCTGGACTTCAAAACTTTGGAAGAGAACGGTAGGTCGTGGTGCAACTGCACACTTCTCTGCTTCTGGTGGAACCTCATCAGCAGGTTTAATAAGCAGCGTAGCTGGTCAGAATGGAGATGGTGAAAGACTTAAGGTGGAGAATAGGAGATATCGGCTCCATAGTAGTCGCGGGTTTATTGTGAACCCATTAGCTGACATTCATGGTGATCCACAGAGAATTGCTGAACCTTCAGTTGGTGGAGTTTCAAAAAGTCCGCGAAATGGTGTATGATAGTTTATGTCAGGTACTTCTTAAGCATCTCATATTTTTCCATTAATTTCCTGCATGTGGAGAACATGGATTTTTGTGCTTCGGATACAATGGTCACATATATTGGTAAAATTTGGATTTGGGAGTAAAATCAGTTTATGTTGCCTATTTTGGGGCAACCCTCTCCTGAGTATGACATGCTTTCAGGGAAGTGAATGACCACACAGGACAATTCTTATTAGTCATTACTTTTGTCACAACCAACTGTAGAGTCCTCCTTTAATCCACTCCCATGATTTTTCATGTGAGGGGTTGTAGTAATTGTTGTTTGTAATTAATGTACAATGGGGATAAGTTGACATCCCCAAAGAAAATGTGCAGTTGTTAAGAACTAATAGCTTGCACATTTTCATTAGGACGTTTATTAACTTGGCACCTTGGCTGTCTCTGGATCTTGCGTGCTTATTACTAGTAAACCCCTTGAAAATATGCAAAAGATGCGGCTATTCAAATATTTACCCAATTCTTCATAAGTACTATTATGACTGGAGGAATGTACGCTGAAACTGTTTTCTACCGTTGCTTCTGTTTTTCCAGGTTTGGAGATTGCATGGACTCTGAGCGCTATATTAGAGGATTGTAAACAATGAAGCAGGAAGCAGTTTCTTACCAGAAGAACTACTATCTTGTGCATTTTCGGCCTTGGTTATTCACTCAGTAAGCTTCGCCAAGTGTACTATAAACTATCCCACATCGTTCAAGCAAACTTTCTTCATAACTAGTATTACATTTTGATGTTCTACTTTTTGATATTTCAAAGTACGAAAAGGAAAGCCAGACCACTGTTCTGTATTGGTGGGTTTGGTATGAACGTTGGCCTTGTATAGAAGAAGTATTTCGTTTATTTCATTTTTTGCTAAGAAATAGTTTTCCTTCTTTTTGATGCATTGTATACGGTTTGAAATGAAATTAGAATATGTAAATGATTGTTGCCAGTGTGTCTATATTGATGATGCCCCATGGTGGAACCATGAACTGTGAGAAGGGAATTCAAAAAATTTCAACCTGCGATACGAAATAATTGTTTTAATACACTACCTTACGTCAGATAGTTTTTGTATATACGAAAACACAAATGGTTTTTGGGGTCCTGTGGGTCTTCAAGACTTTGGCGAGGGCCTGAAACAGATGACTTTTCCCACTAAATTAACCACAACTGAAACCAACAAACTAGACAGCTTCAAAATCATAAATACCAATTATAATGAATCTTAATTTGTGAGAATAGTCATAATTCAATTGTCCAACCTGCTTGTATAGCTTTTTTATAATGCTATAAGTTCTAGGTGTATACTGGTCAAATGTTATGCAATTTTGTTTATGCGCCTCAAATATTTGGCAATATTCAAGACTTGGTGGTGCACAATGATGCTGAAAAGAAAATAGAAAAGTTGACGGCAAATCATGGAAACAAGTACTTAAATGGAGATACATTTCTTGTCTTCTAATTTGGGTAGAAAACAAGAAAAGAAAGGAATAACATTTAACGTTTCTTTAAGAATTTACAATTATGGGTCCAAGAGGAAAATTGATTCCCTCCTTTATTTTCTTCCCACATTTTCTACTCAAACCAATCATTAGAAGGGGGGAAATTTAGAGGTTTACTTCATTTCTCTTG
>JAJJBR010002518.1:0-14475 GCA_022817965.1 Solanum lycopersicoides
GTGATAAGTTACGTATCTCTAAATCCTTGGTCCGGCATCTAGAGAATTTCACTCCGCACCTTGGTCTGTCTACGTGTGTTTCTATACTAACCCTTATCTTTACCTCATATTAAACATCGTATTCGGTATTTGACTAAGTTATTAACTCGTACCAACCAATACTAGCCTATTAGATAGTCTACACTAAATCTATGTTGATAATTCTTTTCCTATTATCTACCTCCTTGGTCCGGCAAGTAGCATTAAGGCGAGTTCTAACGTTGGCCACCGTTAAAAAGACTTCTACACGAAAGAATTATCAATACATGCAAGACACCATCTAGAATTGTTATTTAAGTTAGATTTTTACCTTGTTATTCACCCATGGTTCCCACAACCCTAGCTATGAGGTTTAGTTACCCATGTTCATAATTACACAATTCATATTGTTAATGGAAGAATTCATGCACTTACTTTTATGAAAACGAATAATTTCCCAGAATTTAACTTGATTAATCAACAAAATCACCAACAATCAATTCCCGAAAAATATCTTAATTCCCAAAATCGAATTCAATAATATAATAGAAGAACTAAAACTAAAAATTATCCAGAAAGTCTAACCCAAAAACGAGGTTTTTCCAACTATTTATAAAAAACAAACCTAATCAAATAAGAATTCTATTTACTAAAAATCTGTCCAAACGCGTCTGGGTCGACGGACCACGTGACGGACCGTCATGGACACGACGGACCGTCATAGACTCCGTCGTCCCATACTTCACCATTCTTCTGTTGCTTTCTTCATTCCCCTCGACGGACAGGTATGACGGACCGTTTCAAGCACGACGGTCCGTCGAGGGTCTTCGTTCCAAAATACTTCAATTCTTGGAATTTGGGTACTGGGACTACTCTCTGATCATTACGACGAACCAGCAGGACGGACCGTCGTAGCTGTGACGGTCCGTCATGGACTTCCGTAATCCCACACTTGGTCAGACTTCCCCAAATTTCCTTCAGCAACTTCTCCCTTCACTACGATGCCACCTACGGACCGTCACAGCCGCGACGGACCGTCATAGGTTCCGTAGGTGGTCTCTTCTGCAATTCTTTCTCAAAAACTCCCGCGTTCATCCTTGGACAGATTTTCTGCAAACAAAGAGAAACTTATATCAAAATCAACACAAAAAGGCTCTCGACACACACTAAGCTTAAGGAAAAAGCATTAGAAAATACCATGAAACCACGGTACATCAACACCCTCAACTTAAATTCATTGTTTGTCCTCAAGCGACGCAATATGACTCACTACAAGATCTTTGTACAAAAGTATCCATATTTTAACTTCCGCAATCATTTGGCTATCAATCCCGATTATTCTCATTATGTTCATGCATGGTATCACTATTAGGCATTGACTTGTGTAGAATCAAACCATGACCCAGACTCACTACGCAATGATGCCTGTCCTCTTCAATTTCTCACCGAGATACTAATATTTCTGGTATTACAACTCATGTCCTCACTTCAAATAACATCCTCATTTTTCACAAAAATGATTTTAGTTTGAGTATAAGGATAACTTTTCGACACTCACTCTCAGAACAAATTCACCACTCATTTATACATATTGCCATAGGCTTGCCCTTATTTTCACTACTTCAAGTTCATCATACGCACTTAGGATCACAATAGGACTTTTTTTAGCTTGTAACATAGGCTCAGGGTCAGGTAGGGTGTATTTAGGTATACTCTAGTGACTTGTTGCCCTCCTTGACATATCGGCTAAGCGAACCACCCTTTTATCATCTTATTTCGCCCTATTACTCAATTTTCTTTTCACTTTGCTGTTTTCCCTTTCTTATCCTTATGTGTAAGTGACTTTTCTCTTTTCTTGTGTTTATTTTGCTTTTTATTCATATATATATATTTTTTTTAGTCACTTCTGTTTTATTCTTTCTTTCTCTTCATTCTTTCAACCCTACTTTCCGGGGTTTTCCTTATAACAGCCACCCTCAACTCATGATTTTGCCATGAGTCAAGGTTCACAATACCCATGGTTGGGTCAGGGCCAAAACAAGGTTGCTTTCTGCATTAGCCACCCTCAACTTATGCTTTTGGCATAAACTGAGGTGCACATGCCCAAGGAGGGACCAGGGCCAACACATTGTTCCCAGAGAAGATCATTTGGGGTGAAAAAGAAAGATCTATTTTAGGCTCAATTCATTTGGATCAAAAAGGGATTAACTTCATTTGGTTTTCTGTTATTTTTAGGCTCAAGATTGACTCTTTCGAACAAGGGCCTACGATCCTTTCCTAAGTGATTGTTTTGACTCACTTTTAGCAGGACTAACCAGGCAAGTTCTAGCTCAGTATTAATGGTGGACATTCGATTTAACCTCACACTCTCTTGACATTCCTTGCATTCCCAGATTATTCGACACCTAGTTCAAATCTTTGATTCAGGATCATGCAGTAGTTTATCTTTATTTCATGTTTCAAACCACACAATTTTCACTTACTATGCCTAGTCATGCATAATTTTGATTATCGAGATATCATATTTATTTTAGCCATCATGCTTCAGATTTATGCTATGTACATAAGATATAACATGCCGGTTCAACAATAAAAGTAATCAGTCTTTTGGGGAAAAAGAACACAGGCAAGAAAACCCCAAAAGAGGATCGTGAACTTGGGCTACTCAGAATTCACCCAAGTATTCACTTTCCATTTACCCCACCCCCAACAAAAGATATGCAATTGTCCCCAATGCATAAAAAAACTAAACTACGCAAAAGGGAAGTGAAGCAAACCTGAGGCGCTAAGCGCCGGCGATCAGCAAGCTGGTGGGTCCGGTTCACCGGAACCCACTCCCTGCGTAGTCTGGACATCCTCAGTAATGTCCTCAGCATCCACAGCACCATCAGTAGTGCCTCCCACAGAATCTACAATTTTGGAGCTAGACGCCCCGGCAGCTACTTCTACAGCCCTCAACTTCGGGCCTCCTCATCAGCAATCGAGGCTCTCCTCGCAGCCTCCATCTCACGGCGCTCCTTCTTCCTCGCCCTAGCCTCATCCTCCTCTCGACCCCTGCGTCTCTTTACATGCTCACGTGGGGGAGGTGGTGGAACATCAGAAGTGGCAAAAGAGCAGCCATCACGGTGTCATCAGCAGGCTCTGCAGAAGGGGCCTCAGACTCAGGCACCCTTGCCTCTAAGATCGTATCAAGATCAGCCCGCAGACTCTCAACCGCAGCCTGAAGGGTCGACATGTCCACCGGAGGTGCTGGTCGGGCTAGCACTCGCAACTCAAAAGCGTCTAAACGCTGATGAACCTCTGCAATCTTCCTCTCTGTGTGCTGTACCATCTTGCGCTCCATGCGCTCCTCTGCCTCAGCAATAGTCTTCTGCATCCAAGGCTGGATGTGATGCAGAAGTGTAGCCATCTGTGCCTCGAGTTTCTGGACCCTAGCAAGTGGGACCAGAGTGGCGGAAGGAGCCGAGCGAGAGGAGCTCGGGGCAGTGCTACTACCCGGGATAGACTCGACCGGAGTAGTGTCAGTGTGTGCAGCAGCAGTCTGGGAAGCAGCATGGGCATGCTCTATGGTATCGGCCAGGTTCTCACCAAGTGGGACCACCTCAGGGCGGGGCCCTCTGCGTGGGGCCAACTCATTGGCCTCATCCCTGATGAGGCCGATGTCAACATTTCCTTGCGGGGTCCTGAGCTGGTCAATGTGCCAAATGGGCACACCTGCTGATCTGCACAAAGAAAAAATCATGCAAGGAAAAGGGTAAGTCGTGGTGACCTTGAAGGCCCTCTCGTGCATGACCGCTTGGAGAAGCCAAGCGAAATCGACCTCGAACCCTGCCATCATTGCGGCCATCAGCACTGCACGATCCCAGGTGACTATATTATCAGCAGCAGTGGGGGAGAGACAATGGCGGACGATCAACCAAAGAAACTTGGCCGTAAAGGTCAAGTTGGCCTTCCTGATGGCTCCCTTCGGCTCCATCACCCAATCCGCAGCCTCTCCATCAATAGACAGGTGCTGTGCCATCCACCTCTTGGTGGTCTCTCTCAGTGAAGGCTCGCGTAAGAACCGGCCCTCTTTAACAATTTGCCACCGGTAATCAAACTCGGCGGTGAGAGGTGTGCTGGTGGAGTCAAAATCCGTGCCGTACAGATATCGGCGGATGGCTGGTAGTGAGATGTCGACCTGGATGCCGCGTACTCGGACGTGCTCAAGTGGGGCCTGTTTGGCGGGGGCAGACCGCCTATCGATCTGTGAGCGAAGAGTGGCCACATAAGAGGCATAGAACTCGCGAACTAACTCCTCACTGTAGCGGCCCAAAGAACGAGCCGTCCACTCCAGCCGGTGTCTGGTGAAAAGGGTGTGAATGTCTGGCATGGTGGGGAGACTTCCCGTGAGGACCCGCCTCTCCAGTGTGAGGGTCCGTGTCATGACGCCTTTGTCATTGAGCACCTTGGCGTCTAAGTGTACTTTGTATTGCCCGTCGACACACCACCGGTTGGGCTGATCGGCAACCGGGGCAGGGACTCCAGTTGGTGAGCCAGGGGTGGAGTCAGTGCTGTCAGCCTCATCATCCGAGGCAGACTGTGTAGCTGTGGCGGGGGCAGAGGCTTCTGCGGACCCGGAGGCTTCCTCTGACCACGAAACTCCTAAGGAGCCAGATGCTCCTTCGTCTTGGGCAGCTGACCCAGAAGGTGTGCCGGTCAGTGTGCGCTCCTCATCAGACTGGGAGGCAGTGACTACGCCGGGCGCCACCTTCTTGGGCGTGACTCTTGGTACACGTGGAGCTCGTGCTGTAGTAGCAGTGCCTGGGGGCACGTACTCTGGATCATGCTCATCATCAGAGCCTATCACCAATCGGGCAGACGGGGCGACAGATTTAGAACGCCCACGTGCATAAACGCGATCTTGTTTAGGTGCCATGAGAGGTAGTACCTGTAACGAATCATCATTAGTACTTGAAAGATAAAACATGACAAAAAAAATGAGACAATAATACACAGAAACTCAAACCAGTGATAACAGCTCTGAAGTAGCAGTAAGGCACGACGGACCTGATGACGGCCCGTCGTGCGTATGACGGACCGTCCTGCGGTCCGTCATGTAATACTCAGCAGTATAGAGTATCAGAAGGAAGGTCTCAGACTGATACGACGGTTGTTCAGGACGGGCCGTCGTGGGTATGACGGTCCGTCACATGTGTCCGTCAGTGGACACTTAGTAAAAGTGTGGAGACCCTTAGGACAGGGGTCTCTGACCGATACGACGGTTATGCAGGACGGACCGTCATGGGTATGACGGTCCGTCACATGTGTCCGTCAGTGGACACTTAGTAAAAGTGATGAGACCCTTAGGACAGGGGTCTCTGACCGTCACGACGGTTATGCAGGACGGACCGTCATGGGTATGACGGTCCGTCACATGTGTCCGTCAGTGGACACTTAGTAAAAGTGATGAGACCCTTAGGACAGGGGTCTCTGACCGTCACGACGGTTATGCAGGACGGACCGTCGTGGGTATGACGGTCCGTCACATGTGTCCGTCAGTGGACACTTGGAAAGTGATGAGACCCTTAGGACAGGGGTCTCTGACCGTACGACGGTTGTGCAGGACGGACCGTCGTGGGTATGACGGTCCGTCGCATGTGTCCGTCAGTGGACACTTGGAAAAAGTGTTGAGACCCTTAGGACAGGGGTCTCTGACCGTCACGACGGTTGTGCAGGACGGACCGTCGTGGGTACGACGGTCCGTCATCGGGGTATCGTGCTGACATTCAGAGACAGAACTGGGGGATGCCACATTCACCCCATGTGAGTCAAAACAACGACCCAACAATTTTCTAAACTGTTTAACCTAAAGACCTATCAAATTGACAAGTTTAAAGCCCTAATTTCTCTAGTGTCATCCAGGCATTTTGTGGAATTAATGACCTAGGTTAGACAATATCTAGTCAAAAGCAAAAACCCATATGTTAATAGTAAAGAAAAACAGCAAAACCGACAAAAAGAGTAAATGGGTAGAGTTTCAGGAACACATACCTTGGAAGAGGAGAAAACAATGCAAAAGTGATGGCACTCACGTGAGAGAACTGAGAAGCACAGCAGCAGACTCCGACCAAGAAGGGAGATTTGGGAGGAAAATGGGAGAATGTGGGAAATTTTGGAGGAGAAGGAAGTTGAAAGGGGAGGAAATGGGGGGAAAAGGGAAAGAAAACTGTTAATTGAAGGGGTGGGGTTTTTAAAACGTTTAAAACTTTTGAACTTCATTAGCCGGGTCGGGTCGGGTAGCCGGGTGATAAAGTGACGAAACCTCGATGACGGTCCATCGCAGTTGTGACGGTCCGTCATAGGGTCCGTCGCATGTGCCCTAATTCTTAAAAAAATACTAGAGAGCGTACCTGGCACGACGGAGTCATGCGACGGTCCGTCACAGGCGTGACGGTCCGTCGATGAATCCGTCAGTGAATGAGGCAGAGTAACTTTTCTGCAGAACTTCCTGTAGATGTGCTACCTGAAAATTTATAACCCATTAATAGAAAAAATGCTACCACTACTGGAAAGAAAAACTATAAAGTGGTTAGATGATAAATATTGGGTTGCCTCCCAACCAGCGCCTGATTTAACGTCGCGGCACGACTGAGGACACTCGATTACTCAGACTTCATCAAGATGATATGCCTCAATCACCTCATTCGCCGATTCCGCATGACCTATATAGATTTTTAGACGTTGTCCGTTCACCTTAAACCGCACACCTTCCTTGTTTTCCAACTCAACCGCTCCATGAGGGAATAATTGGGTGATCGAGTAAGGGCCAGTCCATTTAGACTTGAGCTTGCCCGGAAACAAGCGCAATCTAGAGTTGAATAAAAGCACCGAATCCCCAATCATAAACTCTCGTTTCTCGATCTTTAGGTCATGGTACTTCTTCATCTTTTCTTTGTAGAGGGCTGAGCTTTCATAAGCCTTTAGGCGAAATTCATCAAGTTCATTTAACCCATTTAACCGTTGTTCTGCAGCTTCGTTCCAGTCCATTTTTAGCTTCTTCATAGCCCACATGGCTTTATGCTCTAATTCAACCGGAAGATGACATGCTTTCCCATATACTAGTTGGTATGGAGACATACCTATGGGAGTCTTATACGCTGTCCGGTAAGCCCAAAGAGCATCATCAAGCCTCCTTGACCAATCTGTTCTACTAGCGTTCACTGTTTTTGACAAAATCTGTTTGATCTCCCTATTTGATACTTCAACTTGCCCACTAGTTTGAGGATGGTAAGGAGTGGCCACATTATGGCGAACCCCATATTTCTCCAATAATCCCTTGAACAATTTGTTGCAAAAGTGGGATCCCCCATCACTAATAATCGCCCGTGGGGTACCAAATCGAGAGAATATATTCTTCTTCAAGAATGCAGTGACACTCTTCCCCTCATTGTTAGCGAGGGCGATGGCTTCCACCCACTTGGATACATAATCAACTGCTACTAAAATATACTTCATTCCATGAGAACTCACAAACGGACCCATAAAGTCAATACCCCAAACATCAAATAACTCAATTACAAGAATGGGGTTTAGAGGGAGCTCTTGCTTTCTTGAAATGCCGCCATCTCTTTGGCATCTATCACATGCTTTGGCGAACTCATGAGCATCTTGATGAATAGTTGGCCAATAGTAACCACTTTGTAAGATCTTATGAGCAGTCCGGACACCACTATGATGTCCACCAAAGGGTGAGGAATGGCATGCCTCTAAAATACTCAGCATCTCAACTTCTGGCACACAACGCCGAATAAGCCCATCAGCACAGCTCCTGTATAAGTATGGTTCATCCCAAAAGAACTTCTTCACATCGTACATGAACTTTTTCCTTTGATGAAAAGACAGGTCCGATGGAACAATATCACTAGCTAAGTAGTTCGCAAAATCAGCGAACCACGGAATCAGGTCTTGTGAGGCAGCCAATACATGCTCATCGGGGAACGTGTCATCAATATCAGTCTTATCCCCCAACTCTCTCATAGCTTCATCTTCTAAACGGGACAAGTGATCAGCAACTTGATTTTCGGTCCCTTTCCTATCCCTTACCTCAAAGTCAAATTCTTGCAGTAGTAATACCCAACGAATTAACCTCGGTTTCGCATCCTTCTTCGCCATCAAATATCTCAGGGCTGAATGGTCAGTATGCACTATAACTCTAGTACCTAGCAAATAGGAGCGAAATTTTTCAAAAGCAAATACTACGGCAAGGAGCTCTTGTTCAGTTACTGTATAGTTCTTCTGAGCTTCATTGAGGGCTTTACTAGCATAGTAAATGGGATGAAGGATTTTGTCCCTTCTTTGTCCCAATACCACACCAAGGGCAACCCCACTCGCATCACACATCACCTCAAATGGACTGCTCCAATCCGGAGAAATAATGATAGGTGCAGATACCAGTTTTTCTTTGAGATCGCCGAATGCTTTAAGACAGGATTCATCAAAAGAAAATTTACAATCTTTCTCCAACAGTTTGCACAATGGATGTGCAATTTTAGAGAAATCTTTAATGAATCTCCTGTAAAAACCTGCATGCCCAAGAAAGCTTCTCACACCTTTTACAGAGATAGGTGGAGGAAGTCTCTCTATCACCTCGACTTTGGCTCGATCAACTTCTATGCCTTTTTCTGAAATACGATGGCCCAAAACAATACCTTCTTTGACCATAAAGTGGCATTTTTCCCAATTGAGAACTAAATTGCAGTCTTCACATCTCTTAAGAACTTCAGATAAATGGCTCAAACATTGCTCGAATGATTCACCAACCACTGAAAAATCATCCATAAAAACCTCAATAGTATCTTCGACCATGTCGGAGAATATTGACATCATACATCTCTGAAATGTGGCGGGTGCATTGCATAGCCCAAACGGCATTCTCTTGAACGCAAAGGTCCCATATGGACAAGTGAAAGTGGTCTTCTCTTGATCTTCTGGTGCAATAGAAATCTGATTATACCCTGAATAACCATCAAGAAAACAGTACCACCCTTTTCCAGCGAGTCTATCCAACATCTGATCCATGAAGGGCATGGGAAAATGGTCCTTTTCGGTCCATGCATTTAATTTCCGGTAATCCATACACACCCTCCATCCAGTCACCGGTCTCATTGGAACAAGTTCATTCTTTTCATTGGGGACCACAGTCATTCCCCCTTTCTTAGGTACACACTGAACAGGGCATACCCAACTACTATCGGCGATCGGATATATTACTCCAGCATCCAACCATTTTATGATTTCCTTCTTCACGACCTCTTGCATAGGTGGATTTAAGCGTCTTTGGTGCTCAATACTTGGCTTATGATCGGGCATGAGTTGGATTTTATGAGAACAAATACCAGGAGGGATCCCAATAATGTCCGCAATGGTCCACCCAATAGCTCTTTTGAACCTTTTTAGTACTTTGACCAAACTCTCTACTTGTTGTTTATTCAGATCTGATGCAATGATTACCGGCAATGTGTCACCGTTTCCTAAGAATTCATACCTGAGATGAGGTGGGAGAGCTTTTAGTTCTAGCTTTGGAGCCTCCTCTATAGATGGTTTAGCGGGTGGAGACTCGCGATTCTTCATATCTAGCTCATATTTCTTCGGTTTAAACCGAACATTACCACGATCAAGAGCAACGATTAATGACCCAATTCTTCAATGCATTCATTATCAAAATTCATTATCACTGCCGCCAGTGCTTCTACACCTAGACGTTCTTCTATTTGTGTCTCGGGTGATTCACCAACTTTGTAGGATATGGCAGATACCGATTGGAGCTCACCACTCTGCCGCATGGACCTACAAATGTTGAAAGTCACTTCTTCATTGTTCAATCGAAATTTCATCTGCCCCTTTTCCATATCAACTAAGGCTCTACCCGTAGCAAGGAATGGCCTCCCAAGAATAATAGGCACCTCAAAATCGACTTCACAATCAAGAATAACAAAATCTGCCGGAAATATGAACGACTCCACTTTTACTAGCACATCATGGAGTATCCCTATAGGCCTTTTTACTGTTCGATCGGCCATCAGTAGCCGCATCGCAGTGGGCTTTGGGTCACCCAAACCCAACTTCTTGTAAATCGAGAGGGGCATGAGATTTATGCTTGCCCCCAGATCACATAATGCTTTCGCAAAATGTAATAACCCGATTGTACAAGGAATAGTGAATGCACCCGGATCTTCTTTCTTTTGCACCAAAGACCTTGTAGCAATAGCACTACAATGCTGCATTCTGTCATCATCCTCAAAAGTGACCGATCTTTTCTTTGTAACCAAATCTTTCATAAACTTGGCATAACCGGGCATTTGTTCAAGAGCTTCTACCAAAGGGACATTGATAGAAAGTTGCTTCAACATTGTTATAAAACGCCGATATTTACCATCCTCGGTCTTTTTCACTAATCTTTGAGGAAAGGGGGGGGGTCTAGGCATGGGAGTTACCTTTTTAGGCACTTCAGCATCTTTATCAGTGTTATCTTCTACTTCATCACTAACCTCTACCACTTTATCATTATCTCTCATCACCTTTTCCACAATAGACGGCATAGGTGGGTCAATAGTTTGTTTACCCCACGAGTAGTAATTGCCATACAGTGTCCATCATTTTCGGATTTTGGACAGTGTTGCTAGGAAGAGTGCCCGGTTGCCGTGTTCACAGTTGCAGATAATTGAGCCATTTGCAATTCAAGCTGCTTAATTGATATGGCATGTGTATCGACTTTCTGTCCAATACCTGCTACATCACTCCTTAACTCTTTGGTGTGCTCATCACTAGCATCGAACCTCCTCATCATCTTGTGCAACATATCCTCAACTCGCGCCATACTACCTCCACCATCCCTAGGAGCAACTTCACGATTTTGAGGAGGAACATAGGGCCCACTCCTCTCATTTCTGTTACCATAGTTACCCCTGTTGAAGTTGTTGTCGCGGTTGTAATTTCCATCACGGACATAATTACCCTCACGGTTGTAGTTACCATAGTTCCGACCTTGATTCCTTGACCTTGGCGCCAATTCTCCTGATTGGAGCCTTGGGCATTCGGTCGGAAACCCCCGTCTGATCATTTACTGCATAGGAATCTTCCTCATAATAATATTCATCAGTTGGTGGTGGTGGTTTAGACAAGTAGTTCACTGCGTTTATCTTTTCTGCACCCCAGTGACATGTTTTAACACCAACCCAAGCTCAGTTCTCATCTGTGCCATCTCTTCACGAATCTCATCTGTGGCTGGGTTGTGTGTGGATTGCACTGCAAAAGTATTTCTCCCCGTATCTGACTTCCTAGTACTCCATGCTTTATTATTCCGGGAGATTTTCTCTAATTTTTCGGCAATTTCAGCATAAGGACACTCCCCATAAGAACCACCTGCTATAGTATCCAATACCGCTTTATTATTATCATCCTGTCCCCGGTAGAAGTATTCTTTCAGTGACTCATCATCTATGCGGTGATTGGGGACACTTCTCAAAAATGAAGTGAACCTATCCCAAGAACTACTAACTGACTCTCCTGGTAGTGCCACAAAGTTGTTCACTCTGTCTTTGTGATTTAGTTTCTTGGAGACCGGGTAGTAACGTGCTAAGAAAACGTCCCTTAGTTGGTTCCAAGTGAAAATTGAGTTATAAGGGAGTCAGTGAACCAAATAGCAGCCTCTCCCGTCAGTGAGAGAGGAAATACTCTTAGCCCTATTACATCCAAATTCAAATCAGGCCTCCCTACACAGCTTTTACACACTGCCCTCACCTTAGCTATATGGGCATGTGGGTCCTCAGACGGTAGTCCTGAAAACAAACCTCTAGCCGTGAGCATTTGCATTAGACTACTAGTGACTACAAAGGTGTGACCTTCTGGTAGAGGGGGCAAGACAAGTGGCCCATCAGAATCTGCAATATTATCATAACCTCTGTAGTATTCTTGAGGACGTGGAGCGGGATTTTGTCCCCTTTGTGCACCTTGATCAGGATTATCAGGTAATAATCGACCATGAGCATCAACCGGAGCTGGGATGTTCTGGTTTGGATCATCATCATTTATACCCAAGTTTCGATTCATTTTGCGTAGTGTACGCTCTAACTCGTGATCGTAGGGAAACAAAGGTTCTCTTCCTCTCCGTGTATTTGGCATACAAGGACGTCAATTCTAAACAAAACAAAAACAACAGAAAAAGTAAAATCAGGAAAATATTGACTAAATTTAGTAATAAATTTAAGTTAATCTAAAAGCTACTTTCCCCGGCAGCGGCGCCAAAATTTGATACGCTCAAATTTACTTCTCAAATAAGAAGTAAAGCGGTCGTATCAAGTAAAGAACCCAACTAATGAGGTTGAGATCGATCCCACAAGGAAAATAGTTCAGACTTAACTTTATTCTATTATTACTATTATTTAGCCAACTATTTTCCGAGAAATAAAGAGACAAAAAGGGGGATTTTATTTCTAAATTAATGAAAATGATTAACTAAATAAAAATGGACAACTAACAGATTCAGCTTTCGAAGTTTAATCAAATTATAAAAGTAACTAGGGCTTTAGTGTTCCCCACAGGTTCCTAACTTGGTAAATCTAACTATAACAATTCTATCCTGATATCTTGCATGTAAAGTGATAAGTTACGTATCTCTAAATCCTTGGTCCGGCATCTAGAGAATTTCACTCCGCACCTTGGTCCGGCTACGTGTGTTGCTATACTAACCCTTATCTTTACCTCATATTAAACATCGTATTCGGTATTTGACTAAGTTATTAACTCGTACCAACCAATACTAGCCTATTAGATAGTCTACACTAAATCTATGTTGATAATTCTTTTCCTATTATCTACCTCCTTGGTCCGGCAAGTAGCATTAAGGCGAGTTCTAACGTTGGCCATCCGTTAAAAAGACTTCTACACGAAAGAATTATCAATACATGCAAGACACCAATCTAGAATTGTTATTTAAGTTAGATTTTTACCTTGTTATTCACCCATGGTTCCCACAACCCTAGCTATGAGGTTTAGTTACCCATGTTCATAATTACACAATTCATATTGTTAATGGAAGAATTCATGCACTTACTTTTATGAAAACGAATAATTTCCCAGAATTTAACTTGATTAATCAACAAATCACCAACAATCAATTACCGAAAAATATCTTAATTCCCAAAATCGAGAATTCAATAATATAATAGAAGAACTAAAAACTAAAAATTATCCAGAAAGTCTAACCTCAAAAACGAGGTTTTTTCCAACTATTTATAATAAAAAACAAAACTAATCAAATAAGAATTCTATTTACTAAAAATCTGTCCAAACGCGTCTGGGTCGACGGACCACGTGACGGACCGTCATGGACACGACGGACCGTCATAGACTCCGTCGTCCCATACTCACCATTCTTCTGTTGCTTTCTTCATTCCCTCGACGGACAGGTATGACAGACGTTTCAAGCACGACGGTCCGTCCGAGGGTCTTCGTTCCAAAATACTTCAATTCTTGGAATTTGGGTACTGGACTACTCTCTGATCATTACAACGAACCAGCAGGACGGACCGTCGTAGCTGTGATGGTCCGTCATGGACTTCCATAATCCCACACTTGGTCAGACTTCCCAAATTTCCTTCAGCAACTTCTCCCTTCACTACGATGCCACCTACGGACCGTCACAGCCGCGACGGACCGTCATAGGTTCCGTAGGTGGTCTCTTCTGCAATTCTTTCTCAAAAACTCCCGCGTTCATCCTTAGACAGATTTTCTGCAAACAAAGAGAAACTTATATCAAAATCAACACAAAAAGGCTCTCGACACACACTAAACTTAAGAAAAAGCATTAGAAAATACCGTGAAACCACGGTACATCAGAAACCACCATTTTTTGTGAAGCTCAAGAACAAATTTAAACTTGGATTTCATGGATGAATCATAAAATTTTAGAGGTTTAACTAATCAAAGGTATGGAAATCATTCATCTTCAAGTAACCTTTCACTTGGAGAGTTCTTCTCAAAGTTTTCAAAGAGATTTTATGATCAATCTTCCAATCTTTCAATCTAGCCATGGGTTCTTTCTCAAAACGTTTTTAATGGTTAAATACTGATGAATTAAGGTTAGTGTAATGGTTTCAATGTGATTTATCTCCAATTGCATGATGAACCCATGTTCCTTTCCAAAATTGATTTAGCTCTTGCATGGGCATTGTGATCATGAATTGTTCTTGATTGAATTATGATTCTCTTACGTTGAATTTCTTATGTTTACTGTTATTTACGTTAATTGGGTATAAATTGATGATGAACAGTCCATGATGATCCTTGTATGAAGATTTGAACATGTTTAGCCTAGCTATCAATGAATCACTGTAATGTTGCCCCTTTAAGGTATAAAAGTATAAATCGATTATGTTGTGGTTCATGTAGCTACTGCCCTAGGTTAATAAATTGATT
>JAJJBR010002519.1:0-37155 GCA_022817965.1 Solanum lycopersicoides
TCCTTAAAAATGTTCAAAGTGTGGCAAGTGTCATTCAGGGATGAATGTTTGTAAGGGGTGATAATATAACATTCCACAAAATGTACTTGTCTAGTGAAGAGTCTATTAGGTTTTAAAAATATGTATTGGGATACATAGGAATCCCAATGCCAATATTGGGTAATATTGGGCATGTTAAAGAATATTGGCTTAAGGGTGTTAGTCAATTTCTATTTATTAACAAGTAACTTAAAATACACTTTGGTTCAAATGCCCCAATCGCAAACTTGTTTAGGAATTGTACCTGCAATGAAGACCTAAGCTAAATTTTTCCTTTATAGCTCACACATTAGGTACGAGGCATCCAAGTGTCAAAGCTTAGGTACCATAACACATAAACATTTAAAATGATCATGAAGATTAAGTAGTGCCCAAGGACATAGTGAGGATCCTTGGACAAGGCATGAACTTTCCATATTGCATGTTAGAACTCCAGATTCCATGTCTAGCTATCATGGTCTATGTCGTTTATTGCCTATTCTCATCATATGGAATACATGCTAGTGTTGGATAAGTTCTAGGAAGTTTAGGTGGTGGAATGACTTAATGAACGAAATGACTTTAGTAAAGGAATGTTTAATGAAAAAGTACTTCTGTAGAGTAGCTTTGAGGATTGCTTAGGTAGGCTTGAAGAGGGTGTATGGGCGGTCTCTTCATGTCTTACTTAGGTGAGTCTTAGAGTAATTCTAGGTAGGGAGTTTAACAAATAAAAGTGAGAATGATCTTATCTTATGAAGTCTTAGGATCATTTAGGTGTGGCTTAGAGAGGGTGTATGGGCGGTCTATTATCATCTCACTTAAGTGAGTCTTAGGAAACCTTTGGTGAGAAAAGTGCAAGCTAAAGTGGTTACTGTAAGGTGACATAGTTCACTGTAATATTCTTCATATATTGATTAAATGCTTATGTGATATCTTATATGTTTCTAAGGTGTTAAATGTTGTTCTTATACTTCTACTATGATGTTTTAATCAAAAGAGCATATTTTATACGAATGTCCATTTCTCATGATTATGCATTACGCCATACTTAGTACAAGTGTTTGTACTCATTCCATACATTTTGTCTATCTCTAAAGTTGTAGGTGGCATTTTAAAGGAGTCTCGAATTTGAAGCTTTTGTTAGTGTCCATTCAAGAAAAGAGTTTGGATGTCCTCACTAGATCCAAGGACATCTTGATGTTTAGTTTTCCTAGTGAAAGTATTGGATAGACTTAGCTATTTTCTATATTCAATAGTCTAAGATGGTGACTTTGAGACTTAGACTTTCATTATGTTTTTCTATAAAGAGATATTTTGAAGTATTATTATTTCGTATAAAAATGTTTTAATTCTGCACTACATTCATACATGTATGCAATGAATGAAACGAAAGGGCTTGTTTTAGACCTCCGAGAGGTCGATGACGTCGGTCTTTAATCGCGAGATTTCACCCTAACTTCTTGGGTGTGGTTTCGGTTCGTGACAACCCATATTTAGAATTGAAGATAAAAGAACTAGGGTTGATACCCTTTTTGAAAATTAATTAGAAGTTGCTCCTTGAATGAAAGAGGGTTCAAGGATGGCTACCATACCTCAAGTATAAAGAAAAACCCACTAATTTTTGATGTAGAAACACGTCCAAACAACCCTCGTAGCTCCTTCCTTCGACGTTTTACCTCAAAACTTAACCATACTTCACACAGTGACTAAGGACAGTAATTATGAATCATTTTACATAAAATTTACTCAATAAACATTCACAAACTATAGTTCACCTTAGTTCAGTTAAGGGTGTTACATTCCTAGTTTAGGTGACTTCTTAGGTACACTTGGTGGAAGTAGTATTATGGGATGCTACCTACACATTAGACTACTGTGACTTAGGAGTTTTCTTAGGTGATGTTCTTTATGTGAAGTTGATGTCTATGATGTGCTTATGACTTGTGAATTGTGTGGTTGTGTTTATAAAGCATATCTATGAAAGCTATTGTATGGTGACCTCACGGTGATACATTGTACTAAGTACCCTTGAGGGTTACATAAGGAAGGAAATAAGATAATCAGTGAAGTAATGTATTGTATGCATTGAATATGCCTCAAAGTATGATAAAATGGCTTTATGTGCTATTATGAGTAGTATGCATGTCTATATGATGTATGTGAACTATATTGAGATTATATGTGCCTATGTTCATGAAGTTTACTAAAAAGACATATTGCAAGATTTCAAATTAAATGTCCTCTTTAAATGCATATTTTTGCATGGTTGTCAATGGTTGTCATACTTAGTGCATTCTTGTAATAATACCATTCTTTTTCATCTTTTTACACAAAGTGTAGGTGGTGATGGTTAGAGGATGTCTCCTAAGTGAAGAATTTTGATAGATGTCCCAAGTTCAAGTTGAGGGACCCTTATTACTCAAGGGTTTCCTATGTTGAGATGTTTATTTAAGTTTATGTAATAGCTTGGATAGTATTTTATGTTTTAAGGGTTGTGTCTCTATTCTACTCTATTGGTGTGAGTCTAAGATGGAAAAAGAGACTTAGAGTCTAACTATGTATTATGATAATTTATATATATATGAAATAATGTTCTAGCATATGATGTGCTACGAAAAGTTTTAAATTTCCGCTATTTTTACGATTATGCAATGAAAGATGTCTAAGGGCTTGTCTTAGAACTCCAAGAGGTCGACCATGCCGTGTGATGATTTGAGGATACCGTAACTTCTAGGGTATACCCTCGGGTCATAAAACTTACAAAACGTGAGACCTCCATCTGATTTACATTCCCTTTCGGTGCTAAGCAATTATTCCCTTTAGTAACCATCTTATTTCATCATACAAGGTCAAATTAGTCTCTTCTAGACCCCTATGTAAACGTATTACCATATTAGCTCATAGGTCATCATAAGTGAGAATAATCCTTTCACTTTAGACAACACTTCACAAGTGAGTAAACCTTTCAGTTAACACCTTATTATAATCATGAGAAACTACTTTCAGTCATATAATATTCGTTTTGTATCATACATATATAATTCATGTTTAATTCAATGTCTTAGGGTTAAGGATGAGGAATTCCTAGCATCCACCTCACAACCACATATTAGACATAGGAGCATTACTATCTAAGTAACTCATAATTCACAATTGAATCCAAGAGAAACCAATCAACACACCTTCTTTCCCTCTTCAAGAACCTTCAAACTTCCATTACCAACAATACATAACCAATTACATAAAAAAGGTAAATTCAAGAAGCAATTACATAATAAACAACAATGTAGTGAATATACTTGTTCATCATCTTCACAACTAACCCTAATAATTAAAGGTTTTCATGAAATTGGGGAAAAGACATGGGTCTTGGTAATTCTCATAGGAAATCATCAATTAACAATCAATATACTTAAAAAACATTAATTCATCACAATTCATCACAATTGATTCATAATTTCATTTTTCAAAGAAGACCCATGTGGGAAGAAAAAACCTTGTTTTGGGGGATTTAGAAATCATCTTTTGGAAAGACCTCTTGGGGAAAGGAATGCCAAGAGTTAAATAAACTATACATTAGTGATGATAAAGCCATGAAATTGGATTTGAATCTTGAAGACTTGACCTTCTTCTTGTACCTCTAATGGTCTTCAATGGAGGTTTGGAGTAAGAGAGAATTTAAGAGAGATGAGAGTGATTTCTGATTTCAAATTTGGGATTTCATTTGTGTGTTAAAAATGACTTAAAATTGATCCTTAAACATTATATGGTCACCCTATAAATTAGATAAAAGACCCCTCACTTAATTGGGTGTTTTTGTGAAGTCAAATTGTCTTAAAAACTACGCGAACGGATCTGGGACTTTGTTGCGCGTCTCGGGGTGAATTCCACTTTTTTTTCAAAAATACGGGTTGAGGAAGTGGACCTGTGGAGTACCCGCGTGACCTCCAATTCTCGGTTGGTCGCAGGCTGCTTTGGCAGCCTGCTTACCCAAGTTTGGGTGCTCCTCAAGGACCCTTCCGGTTGTCCTTGGGGAGCTGTGACTATACATTTTGACCCTCTATACTATATTTTACCTATTTAAAGTCTTTTACAAGTTTTATACTTAGTATGAACCTCCCACACCTTCACCAAATATAGGGACGTCTACTAGTTCAATTTCGCTAGTTTCTGGACGTTAAGACCTTTCTTTGATGCTATGGCTCCAATAATTCTCAAACAACTTATTTACACTTATTTAGGTAAAAAATTATCATTTATAACATATGATGCTCTAGAATAAGTCATGGAAATTATGGGGTGTTACACTATACTATGAAGAGGTTCAGGTGGAAATCCTTTATCGTCAAGTGAAGTAGTTGAGGAACAAAGAGGCGGACTTCGTAAAATTTCTATGGAGAAACCACCTAGTTGATTTTCAAATTACCCAATTCTTAGGGTTTTTCCTATACAAATGGGTTTCCTTCTAAAGTCGAAATTGAGGATTGATTATGTTGAATTATAATTGCCTATGACAAATCCGGTGTATGTTTTTGATTAATTGATGTTAATTGTTGGAATTTTTTATAGGTCATGTCCTTTCCCCAATTTCCCCAAATGTTGGTTCTTGCTTATGAATTTAAGGGGTGTTATGAATATGTTGATTGTTTCACTTATTCTATTCCATTTATGGACTGCCTAGGGATAAGTATTGTTGGAGTTAAACCTAATCTATGAAGAATTCATGATTAACCCTTCTCCCCTAAACCCTAGGTTATTAATTGAAGTTAATTAGGATGGTGATTATACAATTGGCTTAGTTATTGTATAAATTATTATTGTATGATGTTGTTCCACTTATTGTTGGATGAAATTGATTTGTTGATGGTAAACCATGGGTGATGGCCTTTGAAAAATATTGGGTAAGTCTTTGTGATCTCCAACCTTTACTTCAACTATGATGGCTTGTACTTTGTGATGAAGTTTAATTGAAGTAGATCTTGTGATTGGATTAAGTAGGTGGTGGTATAATGATGCACTTGAAATGTCTTAATTATGTGAATTGTGAGATTATGATTAAGATTTAATGATATAAGGTTTGTTATGGAGTACCTATGTGCCTTACTATGATATGGTAATTTTAATGTGTTAATCAAACATATGAGGGTTGTATTGAAAGTATATTCTCATGCAATTCCTATTAAGCTAATTAGTATGATTATACAAGGAGTTAGTCTCCTATGACCTAAACTAAGTTATGATTGTTAAAGAAAGACATTTCGAAAGGAACTCTAGCTTAACATCGAGTGAACTAGTAGTGAAGAGTGTCCCTTCCCATGCAGGCAAGGTAGGTTCACTATTGTAATCACGACATAGAGATTACAATGCCCGTGTCATAAAGAGGGTTTCAAGCATATCTTCTAGTTCTTGAACTATGTTGCTCCCATAGGAATACTAGCTAGTGGATCAACCTAGATGTTATGTTCATGTTTTGATACTATATTGGAAAGTAGTCCACCTTCATTCGGTGTAGGGTTTCATGACACCAGATTCCACATTAGCTCATGTGGTCTATGTAGGTTAAGGCAAGATCTTCCTGAAAGTAAAATGAAGTACCAAAGTGAACTCTACCTAGGGTGGCTTAAGGGGTTTGACTTAGTCTAGGTAGGGGTATGGTACTCTACCTATACATTGCACTAATTAGCCTTGAGTGAAGTCCTAGAAGGATATTATGAAGTTATTATGCTCTTATAAAGTGAATGATATGCATATGATGACTTTACATGTTAATGATTCTATTTTATGTTAATTTCTCTTAAGAACATGTTGTTGGTCTATATTTCTAATTATGATGATGAATACTTATGATACTATGTTATGTGTAGTTGGACATTATTTATTATCCTTTGGTTGGTTTACTTGGTTTAGTGGGGTTATGGGGCTTCACATTGCTATTGAACTAGTAATCTTGGAGAGGGGTTATGGGTAAGGGTTTATCTTTTGTTGTAATAATATGAACTCTTGAGCATGCTTTGTTTTTATAACATGATGTCAGAGTTGTTTTGCTTATGATTTTAATATGCTATACACATGTTTCTTGACTTAACTTGATGATGTTGGTCTTGTGTTCAATTTGCTATGGTCTTGTGTTGAATATGCTATGCTCTTAAGGGTTATATGACTATTGTCTTATATGTGTTCTTTGTTATGCATAATGCTTTTAAAAGTAACCTTGCATGATTTGAACAAATGTCCCTTTTAGCATGATTTCTATTTTGTGTGTGCATATGTTTCCATACTTAGTACAAGTGATGTGCTAACCCCTATTTCTCCCTATTCCCACAACATTTAAAGTCCGATTGTTTAAGGGTTCGTGGCCAATTTGCAAGAAGGCTTAAATCATTTCTCCAAGTGTTGGTATGTCCTCAAGATCTGAGGATGATGCCGTTTTCTCATTCTACCTATGTGACTTGCTATAGTCTAGTGACATTCACTTCACTGTTATTGTTCAAGATATTATTGTAAGCCCTAAGTGGCAACTATACATTTGTGTAAGGGCTATGCCCGAATTGTTCTATACCAACTAAGATTGTCTTATATGAGACATCTCTATTAGACTCTATAGAAGCCTATGTAATCATCCTATGCGATGAGTCTAAGTAAACTCCCTATGTATATGTTATGTGTAAGCGAGAGGTCTATGTATAACTCATGATGTAGATGTATATGAAAAGTTTTAATTTTCCCTAACCAAGTTATCCTAAGACTCACTAAGGTAAAACATGAAGAAACCACCCATACACCCCCATCAATACACACCTAAATAATACTTAAAACTACCAACCATAGGCTTACTCGCACGGGAAACAAGTCCACACTCTAGACTAGACATTAGAAGAACATTCATACATTAAGGACTTTATGTAAGTGACCTACTCCAATGGGACTTTTAAGTTACACTAAGTGCAATGTTAGAGTAGCATCCCATACTACTACTCCCACTTAGTGATCCTTGAGGATTGCCTTGGATCAAGCACACTACATTAGTCATTCATAACATCATTATATAAAATTTAACTTTAACATGCTTCCTTAAAATTAGACCTTAAGTAATCTAACTTTCGAGTGTCTACATAGTACAATTGATAAATAGTGTCCCATACCACATCCTACCCTAAGAAGTACATTCATTTAGGAGACTTAGTTCATTCATTCTTTTGTGGGGTCTACCTTAACCGACATAGACTATGAGACCTAGACATGGAATCCAGATATTAGCCGTTATCGGATGAGGGATCCCCACTTTCCTAAAGTAGGGTTATTCTCTTAGATTTTACATGGTTTTTCCAATAGATACACCTATGTGGGCACATAGTTAAAGGATAAGGAGATTGCTACTAAGTAACTCATTCTCTACAAACAAGTAGTACTCATCTCAAGAGGTACATTGGAATACAACATCTCTACTCACGAAGTGTAACCACCCCTATTTCATATCCTCTCGGTGCTAGGCATAACTCCCCCACGGAGTCTCAACATAATATACTATAGGTTAAGGATAAATAGTGGACCCAACATCTTAACTCACGAAGGGCATCCATCCTCCGACTTATATTAGAAAGCTCTTGGGAGGTAGTGAGATTGCTACTAAACACTCCATCTCAACTCACGAAGAGTGTTCACCCCAAAACACCCCTAAATCACATTTGCTAACTTCATTCATTCATTCAAGTGTGAGTTTGTGAGTGTATATTTGAGCACACCTTTCACCTAATCACCATTTCATCAACATTGAATTCTAAACATGATTAAACCTCCATTCATTATATTACACACTTAAACATGCTTCAGATAATCATATAGTTCTTTAGACATTATCTTTAGCTTACTTCACATAGCAATCTTTATAAAGCACATCAACAAGAACAACTTCATTATCATCATTCTTCACATAATATGCCTTCATGACCTTATTCACAATACACAAGTAGATTCACATTCATATATTTCAAGTAAACACCGCCACCGAAGGTGGACCATACAACTCAAGAGCAATTCATAATAAGAGTTAAGCAATGAGACCAACTTACCATTCATAGAATCTTTCAACACCTACTCACAATTTAACCAACAATTCATCATAAAAGTAGCGCTTAGGGCAGTAGCTAAAACATAATATCAACATGAAGAAACTAAAGCTTAAACACTACACAATCATATTCATTTAACCAATTTCTCAAGCTAGAACTTAGAAATATGCATAAGCCTGGGTTAATTAGGGTTTTATAGTTAAAATCACCAACTAACACTAAAAACAACACATTTGAATCAGTAAAACATTTTATATGAAGACCCATGCTTAGAGTCAAATATAGAAGTAGATAGAATTTGAAAACCCTTTTGAAATCTTTTAAAAATGACTCCTTGAATGAAAGAGGTTTACCATAACTCAATGAGAAGGAAAACCAATAATTTTGATGAAGAAAATGTTCACCAGCAGCCCTCCAAGCCCTTCATTGTGTCCAAGCTTCTATGGGGTTTTGGGAGAGTCTTTCTTTAGAGACAGAGAGTTTGAATATTTGAAATGAGTGGTATTGTATAGGTCTAGGACTTAAAACAAATTGAATATACCTTAACAACCCTAAATTAATCATCCTTGGTTCCTGAAATACTTGGGGTGAATTTACAAATACACCCCATGTTTGGCAGCAAATCGTGACAGCTTTAACAGGTGCCAATCGACGACCCCAAGCTACTCGGCGTCGCTTGATCTACGACAAGTCCTACTATGGCGTCGATTGCTTCAGAGGCTTATTCATTGAGGGCTAAGATCCCATTAAGTTTGGGACGATGCCACCAAAACGACAGGGCATCGTTATTCCTATGGTCAGTAGACTGATGGGCGTCCATTGCCCAGTTTTTGGCAGCTTGGTTTCCAAGTCTTGGGTACTATTATAGGACACCTTGTGGGTCCTAGGTGGAGTTGTACCCAGACATTGAACCCTTAAACATGGTAATCTATATTTTAGGAACATGCCACATCAATTTAAATTAAAACAAACACGTACAACTCACTATAACACATGAGAACACACAAGCACTTTCTAAGGCATATCTTCTGAACGTCATGGATGTTCTTGGTTATTTGACCTCCAAACCTCACAAAACTGTATACACTGCCTAAGGATATAATTATAAATCATTTTAACACAAAATTAACTCATGAAACATTTACGAAGCTCTAGTTCACCTTAGTTTATTTTAGGATATTACATTTGGTCTCAAGCTTGAGTAAGAATACAAGGAAAGATAAGGATATCAACTACCTTTCTACTCAACTCATTATCCCCCACTTAGGGTAAACTCATCTAACGCAAAACAAAGAAATCATAGGGAACTTAAGATTTATAAATGTTGAAGTACATAAACACGATTCTTCTTTTGAGCATAAGGATCCAGACCGTCATGATGAGGTTGGTTAACCTCTTTCCCTTTTGCCTTGAGGTTAGGGATATCTCTCATCTTATGACCCCTATTACAACATACAAAGCAACCATTCATGCCAGAAAGACACCTACCAAGTGTTGCTTCCCACAAGTAGTACACGTAGGCCTATCAAAAGCATAACCAACTCCTTGAGAATTTTTGTTGGAAGCCCTATCCTTGTTCCACATGGAAGAGTCTTGATTATAGAACCTCTTTTTAGACTTCGGTTGACTTGGTTCATCCGAACTAGGCCTCTTTCCATATCTATTATCTCCCTAAGCTTAGACTCCTTATTATAGAGCATTGGCGTACGACATTCTTTTTAAACCATACTAGACTCCCCCTTCACGAACATATTCTTTCTAGCGCTAGACTTCACTACCAAGTTTAGGGCATACTTAGAGAGTAGAATGAACTTGAGAGAATACTCCTTCACACTCATTTCCCCTTAATGAAGATTCATGATTTCAACAAACTTCCTCTCCCTCAACTCTACGGGGAATAACTTATCAAGAAAATTCATCTTGAACACCTCCCAGTTTACCATACCTTCCCTTATGGGTTTATCATCCCTCCATTTCTCAAACCATACTTGAGGCACATCATTTAGTTGATAAGTGGCTAGTTCTGCATTCCTTCTAGGGGGCGCACCCATTGTATCCACCACTTTGATCACCTCATCTATGAAGCCTTGTGGATATTCATCCACCTTAATTGCATGGAAAGTAGGAGGGTTCATCCTCATTAAATCTTGGATTCTAGAAGCAGAAGTACTAGTATTAGGTTGAGGTCCAACTCATAGGCTAGCTTGGGCAACAATATGATTAGTGACGACTTGAGCTTGAGTCGTCATGAGTTAAGTTACATCCCGAAGGGCAGACCTTATCTCCGCATTAGACATGTACCCTTCAACAAAAGGGAGCGTGAGGACCTTGGGATAGTTGAGGATCTTAAGGGGGAACTCCCTCATTCAAATCCTCTTGGTCAACAATAGGGACTTTCTAACCTCGGGGAGGAATTCTCTCATTATCTACTCCTCCATCCTTCCTTCTAGCGGGTGTCGTCCTGGTATTCATGTCCTATAAACACAAGAGAATAGGTTGAGAAAAGAAACTTAGAGAATTCAACTCTATGGAACGAAACTAGACTAAAGAAAAAAGTGAAACTTCTATCTCCTTATAGCTTCTTGCTCATTGATGTGTCGCGACTCACACCGATGAACAGAACTCTACCAGACGTGGATTGTGTGACTTCAGACCCTAAACTATTTCCCAAAACCTTATGTTCTGATACCAATTTTATAATGACCCGCAAGTATAACCTAGAAGTTAGAGCACTCTTGAGTCGCCACATAGCGTACTTGAACTCACGGAGGTCTCGCACAAGCCTATTAGCTATTATTCATTGCATAAGTATGAAAAATAGTGGGGAATTATAAATTTTTACAACAATATAAATAAGAAACTCTTTAATAAAAGCTGAAGAAACGAGTCTTATCGTCACAAGCCAACTTAAAGACACATCTCAAATATCTTAGGGTCACGACCCTTTCATTGAAAGGACTACATAAATAGTCTTATGCAAGACATAAAGAAGAAACTAAAACACAGACTATGTCCTCGAATATATGAGGACATACCAAATAATGAGACACAACATCCAAAGCTTAGCCTTCTCGGAAACCTCCACTTACCTTACACCTATAATTAAATAAATATAGAATAGTTTGGGGTTAGTACAAACATTGTACTAAGTATGGCATTATGCAAAATCATTCAAAAGGGACAATTTAGTCGAATCAAACAAGTCACGCTATTTTGATATAAACCTTCATAAATCAAGTTATAAAACATCATGTAGTCATCATTTAGCACATAAGGTGAAACCTCAATATTTTTCAACACAAAGGCACACTTACGGTAACCCTAATATCACATGAACTACTCCTAACCAAAGTTATCCTAAGGCTCACCTAGGTAATACATAAAGAGATCGCCCATACAACCTCTCCAATACATACCTAAGAGATCCTTAAGACTACTAGGGATAAGCATACTTCATTTCATTTTAACGAGTCAATAATCAATACATAAAGACACCATAGGTACATACATTACATATGAACTTCACATAAAAACCATCCTCCAAGACAACCCCCATGTTACACTTTGTGCAATGTGAAAGTAGCATCCCATAATACTACATCCACTTAGTGCTCCTTAGGAATCACCCTAGACTAGGAACATCACATTCATAACTTCATCTACATATCTTTCATCATTGAAGACATAATATCAACATGTTTCTTTAACATTAGACATAAGACCTTCCTCCTTCATGAACATTTGACCTAGAATCAACCTGCTTCATAAACATTAGACATAAAGTCAACTTACTTTATTTCATCATATAGTGACCCAATCAAACATTTCATAAAAGAATAAAATTTGGTGGTAAGGTGTCTAAAACGTATTAGAGTTGGTTTATATTCGAAACATCTAGGTACGACTCCCCAAGGGCCAATCAAAGGGTCCTTGAGGACGACCATTGCAATTTGCCAAAAAGCTGCCAAGTAAGGCAGTGTGGACATTGTCAATTGACGAATTGTAGGCGACGGAGCGTATGCTGATCGATGAGGCATCGATGCCTACGTCGACCAACACTTAGAAATTTTGTCTAAAGTTCCATTTGGACCAAACTCTGTCGCAAAACACGGATGTGCAGCACGGATGCCACACTGGCCGTTGAGCGACCTACGGCCCATCAGTTGGGGTCTTATAGGTCAGGTCCCTGTGTTGTTGTTTCTCTTTATTTAATTAAATTAGCTAATTAAATGGTTAGTTAATTAGTTAGGGGGTAAGGTATACTTAATTAAGTTACTTAATAACTCCAATAAGGACCGTAAACCTAATTAGACTAAATCTAAGTTTCATAATTCCTAAAACTCAATAGCTCTTCCTTCTCTCTTATTTCTCTCTCCCAAAGAAACTCCATAGAAGACCAAGGCAAGCAGGGTTCTAGGGCTGCAACGAGGGGGATTTTCTCCATCAAACTTCATCAATTAGTAAGGTATGGGATTCCTTTCACCGTTGGAATCTCTTTCCCGAAAGGGTTCTGTAACACCCTAAAATGAACTAAGGTGAACTAGAGATTCGTGAATGTATCTTGAGTTTTTTTGTGTTAAAATTGGTTACAATGATGTTCTTAGGAAGTTTGTGAAGTTTGGTATCGTTTGGAGGTCAAAGGTCCGAGAACGTCCATGACGTTCAGAAGGTCTGCCTTAGAAAGTGCTTGTGTCTCTTCATGTGTTTTACCAAGGTTTACGTGTTCATTTTAATCTAAATTGGTGTGGCATGTTCCTAAGACCTATACAAAAATGTATCGGGGTTTAACGTCCGAGTACGACTCCTCCTAGGACCCACGAGAGGCCCTAGGGAAGGACCCAAGATTTGGACCCAAAAGTGCCAAAACTGCATCAACCAACAAACCGATCGACAGCCAGTCGACCAACCGACAACTCGTCGACTTGGTCCATCGGTTGGACCTGCATCTTGCACATTTTGGGAGCTTCAGTACCAAACCATGAGCCCTCATCAACAGTACATCGATGCATCGAAGGTCCATCGTTGATGGGCGTCGATGGTGGTCCTGCAAAAGCTGTTAGAAGCAGCTGCCTTGGCTTGTGGTGTTTTTTAAATTCACCCCAAGTATTTTATGACCCTAGGATGATATTTTTAGGGTTTTAAAGTTATATTAGATTATTTGTAAGTCCTAGACCTAGACAAGACCGCTCACTTCAAATATTTAAACTCTCTCTCTAAAGACAAACTCTCTCAAGTCACCAATGGAGCTAAGACTCAAGGAAGAGATAGGAGGGCTGGTTGGACGTGTTTCTTCATACAAAATTAGTAGGTTTCCTTCTCATTGAAGTATGGTAGTCATAATTAATCCCTCTTCCATTCAAGGAGTCATTTCTAAAATATTTCAAAAAGGATTTTCAAACTCTATCTTCTCCTAGTTTTGATTGTAAGCATGGGTCTCCATGTAAAAGTGTTTTAATGATTCAAATAGGTTGATTCTAGTATTAATTGATGGTTTTAATGTCAAAACCCTAATGAACTCATGTTTATGAATATTTCCAACTTTTAGTTTAAGAAATGGGTTAAATGAACATAATTGTGTAGCGTTTGAGCTTTGGTTTGCGTATGTTGTTATTATGGTTTAGCTACTGCCATAAGGGTCATATTATGGTGAAATATTGAAGAATATATCATAGGGGGTTAAATCTTGGTTAAATGGTGAGTTGATTTTATTGTATAACTCTTATTATGAAATGTTCTTGAGTGGTATGGTTCACCTTCTTAGTGGCGGTGTTTATTTGATGTATTTCGATATATTTGGTATGCATTGTGAGTATGGATTTGAAGAGATACTGTGTGAAATGAAGTGATAATGAAGATGGTTATTATTGATATGTCTTATGAAGCTTAAATTGTATGTATTGCTTAGATTATGCCTAAATGATGTAAGTGTATATGTTGAGCATGCTAGTGTGTATGAAATGATGAATGAAGGTGTAAGCATGTCTAGAATTCAATTTTATGAAAGAAATGAATTATGTGAAAGGTGTGCTCACATGTACATACATACTCACACTTTGAGTGAATGAATGAAAGAATTTAAAGAATGTGAATAAAATGGGGAGTTTTAGGGTGAACACTCATTGTAAGTTGAGATTAAGTGTTTAGTAGCAAACTCTCTACCTCCCTAGAGCTTTATAATGTAGGTTGGAGGATTTATACCCATTGTGAGTTGAGATGCAGTGTCCAAAATTTATCCTTGACCTTTAGTAATGAATGTTTAAGACTTCGTGAAGGAGTTATGCTTAGCACCGAGAGAATTTGAAGAATGGGTGGGTGCATATTCTGAGTAGAGATTTTTTACCCAATGTACCCCTTGAGATGAGTACTCCTTGTTAGTAGAGAGTGTGTTACTTTGTGGAAATCTCCCTATCCCTTAACTATGCGCCCTCATAGGTGTAGCTATTGGAAAAGCCATGTAAAAGCAAAGAGAAAGTCCCCAGCGTAGGCAAGTAGGGAACCCTCATCCGATAAGGGTAGTATCAGGATTCCATGTCTATCTCTAATGGTTTATGCCGGTTAAAGATAATCCCCGACAAAAGAATGAATGAACTAAGTCTCCTAAAAGAACGTACTACTTAGGGTAGGTGGTGGTATCGGACGCTATCAATCCATTGCACTAGGCAGACCTTACGAAAGGGGAGTCTTGGTGTGCTTTATTTGAAATGTATAAACTAAGTCTCCTAAAAGAATGTACTACTTAGTGTAGGTGGTGGTATGGGACGCTATCTATCCATCGCACTAAGTAGACCTTTCGTAAGGGGAGTCTTGGTGTGTTCTATCATGTTTTGCAAATGAAGTTAGTTAACTTAAGGTCTAATGTTAAGGAAGTATGTTAAAACTAAGTTATATGTGATGAAGTTATGAGTGACTAATGTAGAGTGCTTAATCTAAGGGAATCCTCAAGGAGCACTAAGTGTGAGTAGTTTTATGGGATGCTACTCTTACATTGCACTTAGTGTGACTTATATGTCCTATTGGAGAAGGGTACTTACATGAAATCCTTCTTGTATAAATGTCTTTCAAATGTCTAGCTAAGAGTGTGGATTTGATTCCCGGACTAGGTAAGACTATGGTTGGTAACTCTTAAGGATCGCTTTGGTGTGTCTTGAAGGGGCTGTATGGGCATTCCTTTATTGTCTTACCTTAGGGAGTCTTAGGATGACTTGGTTAGGGAAACCTCTCGTTAAATGAGTTCACATTTCATGGAATGAATTGTTCACTGTAACATGTCACTGTTTCACTAGGTTTCACTGTAATGTTTTTGGAGTTCACTTCAAAGTGACTCCTTGTGCTAAAATTATGGAACTCTTTTAATATGTGCTAAATGATGATTCTTATACTATTTTAACGCTATAATCATGAAAGTTTTACTTATTTGGCATGAAATCTTATATTACTAAAATGTTCCTTTTTGAATGTTTTTGCATATGCCATACTTAGTACATTTTTTGTACTAACCCCATACTTTTCTATACTAATAAGTATAGGTTGGAGGCAAGTTTGAAGACTAGAAGAAAATCTTGGGAAAGATTCTCTCAAGACTAAGTATGTCCTCATATATTTGAGGGATAGTCTTATTTCTTAGTGTCTATTTTAAATTCTTATTTTATATTTTCATTTAATGTAAAGGGTCGTGTGCCTAAGATATTTATGTCATGTCTTTAAGTTGGCTTGCGTAGACCAGAACAACCCTTAGCTTTTATGAAAGATGTTTTCTTTATTAATATATTCGTTAAAAGTTTTAATTCCGCACTACTTTTAATGTCTTATGTAGTGAATGATAGCTAAGGCTTGTACAAGACCTCCGAAAGGTCAAGTACACAATGATTCCGACCTATGGGTGTTCCCTTCTTCTGGGGGGTACTTTTGTGTTGATACAGGTTCCTCAAAATTGATTTCAAAAAGTTGAGTTTCAAGTGGGGTTCCTTCTAATACGAAATTGATCTTGTGAATTGCTTTGTTTATGATTCCTTTTGGTTATTATGAGTAGATTAACCTAAGATCATTGGGAGCTAGTTACAGGGAACATGTAATGGGGAACAACCCTAGTTTTCGGAGTAGATTCATCTGAGACTTAAGGGTCTCTTGGTAAAAGGACCAAGCGGAAGAAACCCATACCTGATTTCACGTCGTTCAACACTTCAACTTGCTGCCAACTCCACCCCAAACTAAATGTCCACCAACGAATCTCACACCTTACCTGACGAGAATATAACATTTTGCTTTACGTTTTTGGAATGCTTTGTCGTTTGTAATTTGCGTGTAAGTTCTTCAAGCATGAAGAACTTTTGTTTTTTGTTATTATTCGGATATTTGGTTTCTGTTTGTTAAGCAAAGAGAGCGTTAAAGATAGTGTTGAAGAGAGGGAGATATATACATGAAAGAGAGAGAGATCTGAGGTAGTGTTCTCTTAGAACTAAGACTTTTAGGCAATTAATAAATAAAAATTAATAATAAAAATCTGAGTTTCCTTTTTCTTAAATCAGCTATTAAATATTAATTAATTAAATTAATTCAAAAAATTAAATAATCAAATTAAATCATTACTCCCACCTATGTTCGAACCGGGGTGGAGCAAGATTTTGCTCAAAGGCCAATTTTGGCACTTTCTCACCAAAATGCCCCTCCACCATATTAATTAAATAATGAATTAAATATTTAGGGTAATTACGATACTACCCTTAGCCTGGAAAAAGATCATTTTACCCCTAGACCTTCCAACTTAAGATTTCCCCTTTTTAAGTCCGGTAAAGACTCATCCGGGTAAATCTTCATATTCGGGTGACCTACATGGCTGGACCCAACCTTTCCTAGCTCAACTAACTCACCAAGTTAGTTGGCTTGGCTGTTGCAGAGGTTCAGAGGTTTGGTTCTACGCGCATCAATCCGTGTGAACCAGATCTAATCGTAGGCATTCTAGACACATTAAGCATTACTTAGCATATCCATTTTTAGGGTTGTTAAATTATCCCACCCTTAGGAACATTCATACCCGAATGACACTTCTTATAATCTAGCACAACGTCAGTCATATCATAACATAGGTACTATACACAGTCAAGCAATAACAACCAGAAATGGAGGAGATAAGGAAACTTAAACTTCAGTGTAGAAAATCTAACCTCAAGAGCTGAAAAGATTAGGGTAGCGGGATCTCATATCGGCCTTGGCCTACCACATAGCACCCTCCACAAGATGGTTCCTCCACAATACCTTCACTATGGCAACCTCCTTGTTTCTCAGCCGCTTTACCTGCCGGTCTAGGATCTCAACAGGAACTTCCTCATAGGACAAGTCTTCATCAAACCCCAAACCTTCAACAGGTAGAATCGATGCTGGATCACCTAGGAATTTCTTTAACATAGATACATGAAATACTGGATGAACAGAAGCTAGCTCCACAGGCAATGCCAACTCATAGGACACCTCACCCAAACACTATAGGATCTCATATGTCCCAACATATCTCGGACTCAACTTCCCCTTCCTGCCAAACCTCATCACCCCCTTCATAGGTGATATTTTCAAATATACCTGGTCATCAACATCAAACTCTAAGGGCCGCTTTTTGTTCTCTGCATATGACTTTGGCCGACTCTAAGCAGTAGCCAACCTGTTCCTAATCTCCCTGACCTTCTCTAAAGCCTCGTGAATGATCTCTGGACCCAAAATGGATGAGTCTCCAACCTCGAACCACCCAACTGGAGACCTACACCTCCTACCATATAGTGCCTCAAACGGTGCCATTCCAATTCTGGAGTGATAGCTGTTATTATATGAGAACTCTATCAAAGGCATATGGTTGTCCTAAATACCTCTGAAGTTAATCACACACGTTCTCAACATGTCCTACAATATCTTGATGGTGCGCTCTGCCTGCCCATCAGTCTGAGGATGAAAGGCATTACTAAGCTTTACCTGCGTGCCTAAGCTATTCTGGAAGGATCTCCAGAAATGTGAAGTGAACTGAGCTCCTCTATCTGAAATGATAGACAAAGGAATCCCATGCCATCTCACAATCTCATCAATGTAGAGTCTTGCATAATCCCCGGCTCTGTAAGTAGACTTCACAAGGATAAAGTGGGCAGACTTAGTCATTCTGTCCACAATAACCTATATGGAGTCATGTTGTCTCCTAGTCTTCGGAAGACCAACCACGAAGTCCATGTTAATGTCCTCTAACTTCCAAGTCGTAACCTCAATCATCTGAGTGAGACCACCAGGCTTAAGGTGCTCCGCCTTAACCTGCTGACAATTATAACACTTGGCCACATACTCAGCAATGTCCTTCTTCATCCCATCCCACCAATAGATCTGCTTGAGGTCATGATACATCTTGGTGGAACCTGGATGTATCGAATACCTGGAACCATGGGCCTCTGCAACAATCTTGGTCCGCAAATCATCCACATCTGGTACACACAGCCTGTCCTGGTACCTATGTATGCCGTCACCTCCCAAAGCAAAGGACTCATTCATCTTTATCAGCATTGAGTCCTTTAACTCCATCAAAATAGGATCAAGATGCTGACCCTTCTTGACCTTAACTACCAAGGATGATTCAGAACTAGGATGAACTGAAACACCCCCGCTAGTAGAAGCCATCAACCGCACACCCACTTTGGCCAGTCTATGTACATCCTTCACCAACTCCTTCTTCTCATCATTAACGTGGGTTGTACTCCCCATGCTCAACCTGCTCAAAGCATCAGCTACAACATTTGCTTTACCTGGATGGTAGTGGACACTAATATAGTTGCCCTTCAACAGCTCCAACCATCTCCGCTGACATAGATTCAACTCTCTCTGTGTGAACACGTACTAGAGACTCTTGTGGTTTGTGAACACATCCACGTGCACTCCGTACAAGTAATGCCTCCACAGCTTCAATGCAAGGACTAGAGCTGCCAACTCCAGGTCATGAGTGGGATAATTCTTCTCATGAACCTTGAGCTGTCTCGAAGCATAAGATATCTACCACCCTCCATAAGAACACAACCCAAACCGACCCTAGATGCATCACAATATATAGTGTAATTCTCACCACACTTAGGCAAAGTAAGCACTGGAGCTTAAGTGAGTATGTCCTTGAGCTCCTGGAGACTCTTCTCACAAGTCTCCATCCATTCAAACTTGGCCTTCTTGTTAGTCAAAGCTGTCAGTGGGGCAGCAATGGAAGAAAAACCCTCCACGAACCTGCGGTAGTGACCATCCAATCCCAGAAAGCTACGGATATCGATGGGAGTAAGAGCTTTTGGCCAGTTCTTCACTACCTCAGTCTTCCTGGGGTCCACCTCCACACCCTGATTGAACACAACATGACCACTGAAGGTCACTGATCTAAGCCAGAATTCACACTTGCTGAATTTGGCATACATCTGATGTTGTCTAAGTACCTGCAAGGTTAGTCTAAAATGTTGTTCATGCTCTTCCTTGGTCCTAGAGTAGATGAGGATATCATCAATGAATACTATGACGAAAGAATCAAGGTATTCACGGAAGACTCGGTTCATGAGGTCCATAAATGTAGCTGGTGCATTAGTGAGACCAAATGACATGACTAAGAACTCATAATGACCATAACAGGTACGAAAGGATGTCTTTGTGATATCTATATCCCTAACCCTAAGCTTATGATACCCTGAACTAAGATCAATCTTAGAGAAGAAACTAAACCCTTGGAGTTGATCGAACAAGTCATCTATTCTGGGAAGTGGATACTTATTATTGATAGTGACTTTGTTGAGATGCCGATAATCGATACACATTCTAAGGGTTCCATCCTTTTTTTTCGCAAACAACACTGGAGCGCCCTAAGGGGATATGCTCGGCTGAATGAATCCCTTAGAAGTGAGATCTTTTAACTGCAGCTTCAACTCTTTGAGTTCAGCTGGAGCCATTCTGTAAGGATGAATCAAAATTTGTTTAGTATCGGGTTCTCAGTCTATCCCAAACTCAATCTCTCGAGGGGGAGGAACTCCAGCCAAATCATCAGGAAACACATCTGGGAACTCATTCACTACAGACATTGAGTCTATAGAAGGAATGTCATGATCTAAATCATTGACACTCACAAGATGACATAGTAATCCCTTGGACATCATTTTATTGGCTTTAAGGTTTGAAATCAAGGGATTAGGACGACTCGAGTTTTACCCCTCCCAGACCAGCTCTACCTCATTAGGGAAACGAAATCTCACAACCCTACTACGGCAATCCATACAAGCATAACAACTATGAAGCCAGTTCATTCCAAGAATGATGTCAAAATCGTTCATAGGTAACTCAACCAAGTCTGTACACATAGTCCTACCACATAGAACTATTGGGCAATCCTTGTAAACTCTATCAGCTCTTACATTTTCTCCTAAAGGTGTACTAACCACTATAGGATCATGCAAAACTTCAGACAATATCTCAAAAGTGAGAGCAAGTAAAGGAGTTACAAAGGAAAGCGTAGACCCTGGATCAAGTAAGGCATAAAGAGAAGTTGAGAATACTTGCAGCATACCTGTGACCACATCAGCGGACTTCTCCTGCTCCTCCCTGCCCTTCAAGTTCTAGAACATGTTCCTCTTAGGAGGCTCGGCTGCTGCTGCACCCTGTGGATTGGGCCTAGGCTGAGCATTACCTCCAGTCTGACCCCTGTTCTGTGGGCAGTCCTTGACCATGTGCCCGTTCTTTCCGCAACCGAAGAAGGCATTAGTGCCCTGTCTGCACTCTCCATTGTGAGCATGGCTACACTTGGCAGAGTCCTTTCTGGGATGCTGCACATCACCTCCATTGCCCTTCTTGGGCTCGGGTCTGCCTCCTCTAGGTGCTGCACTCCTCTGAAAGTGAGAGTTCCCCAAACTTTGATGTCCCCTTTTGAATCAGGGATGCTCACGGACGCTGAAGTTGTTCCTGGTGCCACCATTACTAGGACATGCCTGATCAGAAGGTTTAGGCCTACTAACATCACGGACGCTCCTCTTATTCCGGCTGTCCTCTACCTGCTGGACATACACCATCAACCTGGAGAGGTCCATGTTATCGTGGAGCATCGCAGCTTGACACTCCTCCTCCAGATCTCCTGTGATTCGTGTGAGGAACCTACTCATCTCAACCCTGCTATTAGATACAAGGGAAGTGGCATACCTGGATAATTTCACAAACTTCAGGGAATACTCCCTGACTGTCATCGATCCCTGTTTAAGGTTGATAAACTCCTCAACCTTGGCCTACCTCATCTCCCTAGGGAAGAATATCTCCAAGAAGGCTATCTTAAATAGCTCCCACGTTACCGAAACTCCGCCCAAAGCTCGGCTATCCTGCCATATCTTGCACCAAGACTGTGCAAAATCCTTGAGCTGATAGGAAGCCAGCTCAGCCTTCTCAGTATCTGTGGGCCCCATGGCCACCAAGATCTTATGTACCTCATCCATAAACTCATGGGGATCCTCTGAAGTCTTGGACCCTGTGAAAATCGGAGGATTCATCCTTCTAAAATTCCGTAGTCTGTCTGCCATGCTACGTACAAGTGGATTCTCCCGCTGAACATCCTATCTGTTGGCCTGGGACGTCATAGTCTGGGCCTACATAGTGATGGCTTGAGCCATCTGCGCCACAGCGGTCCGCACCTCCGCATCACTCACCCCAGCTGGGTTAATTGGCATGGCCACTCCTTCAGCTGGAGGCTGGGGTGGAACTTGATTACCCCCAGCTGCTCCTCCTTTCCCCTGACCAGCGTTCCTTCTAGTGTTCATTTTCAGAAAAGAAATAAGAATTGATGTTAGAAAATCTCATAACACCAAGATATCAGACATTAGCAAAAGGCACGATAAGATCAGAAGAAGGGAATTTGTCCTACGCATGATGCAGTCTCTAATTCAGGATAGTGGTGCACTTCACTACCATGACTTAGAAACTATTCAATGTGGTTGATGTGAACTTATTATCCTTGGAATTTAACCTATTGCTATGATACGAACTTTGTCACGACTGGAGTCTAGACCCCAGACGAGACCGGCGTCATTGACCTCTGAGAGGTCGCAGACAAGCCTACATACGTCATCATTACTTCATCTAGGTTAATTTTAGCGGAAAATTTGAATTTTTTGTTACTTAACATTCCTATAAGACATTCTACTTAAACTCATAAACGTTCACAATAAACTATCTAATATTAAGATCATCAAATGAAAGAAATAGTTCAAAACTGCATTAAGTGTATACTTGCCAAAATGGCACCAATACAATGTCTGAAATAAGATGAGAAAGAAACGCTAGTGGAACATACTCCACTAACTCGAAACCTATATCTAAGCTAGAATATAATGGGAAAGCGTCCTCAAAAGCATGAAGGCCTACCATGTCCAGGTGAATGCTCCACGTCCGGATAGCTTCAACCTTGACCTGTAAGCTCTAACGTCCACATGTGCCTGCACCTAAAAATGTAGAGTTGTATGGGATTAGTACACACTTGTACTAAGTATGGGTATATGCAAGCACACACCATGGACATGCATGATTAAGAAGAGCTCTTTCCTAACGATATGAATTAAGGAAAGTCAAGTCAGTGGACTTGCCAAATTCGGATTAGGAAAGTCATGCCATGAGAGTAACATGCATCATCATACTTATCATTTTGCAAACAACACATAACATATTGCACATATCATATCACATAGTTCATATCATTCTTTCATATTCCATGAGACCTCGGAATCATGGACTTGAAATTAGGACTTCCCAAAATGAGGGATCAACATATGGGACCTCAACTAGGGAGCCTTCTTTAGCAAACACAGAGTCTGCTTCATTTATTCATACGTACTTCATTTTCATTCTTTTCATTTACTAGTGTAACCACAAGTCATACCTAGGATGTAGTTTAAGACTCTCGTCGGGTTCGCTGTGCAATGTCCAAGAATAACTTAATGTCATTACTTAAGTCTAGCTCACCTCTTGATTATCCTATCCTAACACCTTTGGTATCGTTCATTTCACTATGTGTATTCTTTGAGGCTAGCCTTATTCTTTCTTTTGGAACATTAACCTTAACCGACATAGATCATGTGAGCATCATGAAATCCAGTGTATAACCCCACAACAAAAAGAGGTGGAATCACCGGCCAAAGTGAACCAAAACATGCTAGCGTATATAGGGAATTGAACCCTGCTAGATCCCTATATTAGCAGTATAGGTTCAAATACTAGGATATATAAGGAGACCCATACCTGGCATGCCGGACAGTCTCATCTCATGAGATTTACGTGAACCTCTGCCCTTCCCGAAGGAAGGCATCACCACTCATAGCTAGCCTATCGGTGCTTAGTATAAAGTTCCATTACATTCAACTCATACATCATGGAAGCTAGCTTCTAGCATGAGGATATCGTAGCTCATTAGATGATTTCTCATCTCATCATTAGTATTAAGTATGCATTAACTTCAATACTTTCATTAGAGTGTTCATAGAGACTAGTCTCTTCATTAACTTTACACTCTCATAGGTGAGTAACTTTTGGTAACATTTACTTAGGCTCATTTGAGATAGCTCTCATCTTTCACATTAGCCTCATATCATGTTGTCACCACATTCTTTAACTTTAGCACATTTACTATTCATAATTACTCACCACTTTACGTGAATGTTCATTTCATCATATGCCAATGCACTTGGCTCTTTAGTGTGTGTCACACTCTTACTTGACCCCTCTGGGGTTTCATTATCTCATCACATAATATCTTAGCTTCAGTTACTTTTTAAATGTATGCTAGACTTATGAGTCCACACATACAAGCCATGAGGCTTCATTCATAGTGTATCTAAGTGATTCATATTTACCCAAGATTATGTGGTACAGGACTTATGCATCTTGTAGGTATGCCAAGATATTGATTTCGATCTTTAGAGGCAACATTCATTAAATAATTGCTTACGTATGACTTATGTGTCAATACGGAATAGGGCAAGGGGACCTTATTTCGAAACCCTTGGGAAACACTTAATCTTACATTAAACTTGGTGATTGCATTTTTCAGATTTGAGGGACCCTAGTTTGATCCCCATCAACCCAATAATATTTCCTTTCTTTTTTTCTCCTAACTCTATCATCTATTCAAGAGGTTGGGGGTTCAATCCCCACTCTCCACATTTATTTTTCTCCTTTATTTTTATCCTAACTCTAATACATTCAAGAGGTTGGGGGTTCAATCCCCACTCTCCACATTTATTTTTCTCCAGTAGTTTTCTCCTAATTCTCTCATCCATTCAAGAGGTTGGGGGTTCAATCCCTACTCTCCACATTGATTTTTCTCCATTATTTTTCTCTTTGCTCTATTGTTTGACCGAGAGGTTGTTGGTTAGAATCCCACTCCTCTCATTTCTTTATTTCCATTTTAGGTTTAGGAGAGTCGGCTAAGGCCACTCGGGTTCGAATCATGTGTGCCTCACTTCTTTTTATGTTAATTAATTACAGTATGCCTTAGTGAAATTTTATCATTTTCGATCAAGGTCACCCAAGTTCGATTCCCCTTAATCCCATGTCCTCATTTACTTATTTAATGATTTTTTGTGTGAGGTCTCGGGTTCAATCCCTAGTGACCTCACCTATTTTACACTCATTTAAAAATTTCAGATTGTTCATCCTTGTTTGGCCGAAACTAAGCTTATAAAATGCTGGAAATTTGGTCATGTTTTTCAGCTCCTTTTTATCAACATTTATACGTTTGTTCTTAGGGTAATTCATGGATCATTTAGTATGTTTTTAGGTGTAGTTCCGTAGTTACATTTATCTAAGAGTTTTCCACTCCAATCAGCCACATTACACCTCATATGAACATGATTTATACAAGTTTGTGCACGTCAAATACAACCATAAAACATGTCATTTTCGAACTTCAAACCGAAAGTATATGACACGGCTTACACATTGCACACATATAATTTTTCACATAATTTTGGAAGACATAAATTATCAGCCATACAATTCCAAACACAGTTTCATGAACATTTTTATCGCAAATATCACATTACACGCCTAATCTACCAGCAGACATACCAACCTAAGATCATTGGGAGCTAGTGACAGGGAACATGTAATGGGGAACAACCCTAGTTTTCGGAGTAGATTCATCTGAGACTTAAGGGTCTCTTGGTAAAATGACCAAGAGGAAGAAACCCATACCTGATTTCACATCGTTCAACACTTCAACTTGCTGACAACTCCACCCCAAACCAAACGTCCACCAATGAATCTCACACCTTACCCGACGAGAATATAACGTTTTGCTTTAAGTTTTTGGATTGCTTTGTCGTTTGTAATTTGCGTGTAAGTTCTTCAAGTATGAAGAACTTTTGTTTTTTGTTATTACTCTGATCTTTGGTTTCTGTTTGTTAAGAAAAGAGAACGTGAAAGAGAGTGTTAAAGAGAGGGACATATAGACGTAAAAGAGAGAGAGATGTGAGGTAGTGTTCTCTTAGAACTAGGACTTTTAGGCAAGACTTAGTCAAATCAAATATCTTAATTAATAAATAATAATTAATAATAAAAATATGATTTTCCTTTTTCTTAAATCAGCTATTAAATATTAATTAATTAAATTAATTCACAAAATTAAATAATCAAATTAAATCATTGCTCCCACCTAGGTTCGAACCCGTGTGGAGCAAGATTTTGCTCAAAGGCCGATTTCGGCCCTTTCTCACCAAAATTCCCTCCACCATATTAATTAAATAATTAATTAAATATTTAGGGTAATTACGATACTACCCTTAGCCTGGAAAAAGAACATTTTACCCCTAGACCTTCCAAACTTAAGATTTCCCCTTTTTAAGTCCGGTAAAGACTCATCCGGGTAAATCTTCATATTCGGGTGCCCTACATGGCTTGACCCAACCTTTCCTAGCTCAAATAACTCACCAAGTTAGTTGGCTTGGCTGTTGCAGAGGTTTAGAGGTCTGGTTCTACGCACATCAGTCCATGTGAACCCGGTCTAATCGTAGGCAATCTAGACACATTAAGCATTACTTAGCATATCCATTTTTAGGGTTGTTACATTTGGAATGACAGCTTATTTTACTAAGATGTCCCTTTTTGCATGTTTTAGCATATGCCATACTTAGTGCATTGTTTTGTACTAAACCCATACTTTTCTATATTTAATAAGTATAGGTTGGAAGCAAGTTTGAAGACTAGAAGACAAGCTTGGAAAAGATTCTCTAAGGACTAAGTATGTCCTCATATATTCGAGGTATATTTCTTAGTTTCTATTTTAAAGACTTATTATTTATTTTCACTTAATGTAAAGGGTCGTGTCCCTATGACATTTATGTCGTGTATTTAAGTCAATGCTTAGCTTTTATGAAAGATGTTTACTTTATTAATTTATTCGTGTAAAGTTTTAATTCCGCACTACTTTTCATGTCTTATGTAATGAATGATAGCTAAGGCTTATACAAGACCTCCGAAATCTCAAGTATGCAATTGTTTTGACCTATGGGTGCTCCCTTCTTCTAGGGGGTACTTTCAGGTCGTTACAAAATTGTTATCAGAGCATAAGTTTATGGAAAGTAGTTTAGGGTCTAAAGTCTCACAAGCCACATCTATTAGAGTCTTGTTCATCTGTGTGAGTAACAACACATCCACTCATGAGAGGCTATAAGATGATAGAAGTTTTACTTTCTTCATTATTCTAATGTCATGAGTTGAGTTCTATAATATGTCTTTATCAACCTATTCTCTTTGTGTTTATAGGACATGAATACGAGGAGAGCAACCGCTAGGAAGGAGGAGGAAGGTGTATCTAATGAGAGGATCCCTCCTCGTGTTGACCAAGTACCTATAGTTGGCCTAGAGAATGTGAATGAGGAGGTTCCCCCTCCAGAACCTCAAGGGCCCCAAGGACCTCAAATGCCCCCTGTGCCACAATCTCCTCAAGCTCCCTTTGTTGAAGGGGATATGCCTAATGCGGAGTTGAGGGTTGTCCTGATGAATTTGACCCAACTCATGACGGCTGAAGATCAAGTCTGTAACAACCCTAAAAATGAATAAGATAATTACTTAAGGTATCAAGAATTCTTGCGATTGGACCACGGTCCACACGGATTGATACGCGTAGAACCAGACCTCAAAACCCCTAGTACAACCAAGCCAACTAACTTGGGGAGTTAATTGAGCTTGGAAAGGTTGGAACCAACCATGTGAGGCTCACGAAAATGAAGATTTAATCGAAAGAGTCTTTACCGGACTTAAAAGAAGAAATTTTAAGTTTTGAGGGTCCAGGGATAAAATGGTCTTTTCTAGGCCAAGGATAATATTGTAATTACCCTGAGAAATTAATAAATTAATTAATTAATTTAATTTGAAAGAGCAATTCGGGTTGGGGCGACCCAAAGTGACCCATTTTCGCAAATGGGGTGTCACTCGAGTTCGATCCCCACTAGAAGCATCAATTAAGGATTTAATTATTGATAAAAAAATGTGATTTTTGGTAAGGGCACAATGGTCATTTTACCTAAGCTAAATAAATCAGATTTTTATTTGTTAAATTAAACCTTAATTTGACTAAATTCAAACCTACACTCTTAATCCTAATAACTCTCTTTCACGTCTCTCAACTCTCTTTCACGTCTCTCAACTCTCATTCTCTCACGCTCTGCCTAACAAAAAAAAAACTCAAGAACTGTTTAACAACAATTGTTCTTCACACTTGAAGAACACACGAAATTTTTTAAGAAAAGAAAAGTAATCAAAAACGTCAAGGCAAAGAGAGGTTGTTCGTCGAGTGGTGTGTAGTTGAGGTGAATTGGGCGTGGTTTGAAGGAACTTTTGGGCAACAACTTCATGCTTGAACAACGTCAAAAGGTATGGGTTTCTTCTTTCTTGGTCCCTTTCGCAAGAGTCCCCTTACGATTTAAACTATTCACTCCGAAACTAAGGTTGTTCCCCTTTGCATGTCCTTGTCACTAGCTCCCAAATGAATTCGTAGGATGGGTATGTTGTGCTGGTAGATTTAGGCATGTATGATGTTTTTATATTAAATGTGAATATGTTTATGTGCGGGGAATCACGAAGATGACAATCAAAGTGTCATCGAAAAAGGAGGTGTGTATTCGTGCACGTTGGCAGTGTGTTTGGCCACTGTTTTTGGGTCTTGTAAGACATGTATTTCTTGTGTATTTTATGTGTGAAATGTGTATACAATGTGATGTTTATTGCAATGAAATATGATTAGTTGAATAACAATCTTTTAGCCAAATAAACTTATGAAAGATGCGTCTAAAAATAAGTTGAAGAATGACTAAAATTTTCCAGACTTGTGCACTCTACAATGGGGTTAAAATCTGGGTTTTTAAAGGGGAAATAAAATAAGTGAGGTCAAGGGGAATTGAACCCAAGACCTCACATGTTAAGAAGGCTGGAAAAAAAATGAAGGGGCTAAGGGGAATCAAACCCCTTAGCTATTGGTTTCGCGAATAAAGGGAAAAGAAAAAGGGGCTGGGGGGATTCGAACCTGGCTACTGGAATTCTCCACAAAGAAAATGAAATTGGGGCTCGGGGGATTAGAACTCGTAACTAGAGAGAGAAGGAGGAGAAAACTAATTAAACAAATATTTGGGAGGCGTGGTATTCGAACCCACGACCTCCAGGCACGCGCGAACGAGGAGAAAATAAGGAAAAATAAAAACGTGAGGCGTGGGAATCGAACCCACGACCTCAAGGCTGAAAAGGAGAGGCAAAATTAACTAAGATATAAAGTGAAGCTGTGGGGGTTCGATCCCACAACCTCACTGCTACTCGCCTAATCTAATTAAAATAAAGTTATGAGGCTGTGGGGGTTCGAACCCACCACCTCACAGCCTCAGCGAAATTAAAGTTTAAATAAGGAGGTTGTGGGGGTTCGAACCCACAACCTCACTATGCAAGCGAAATTAATAACAAAAATACAACAGACTGTGGGGGTTTGATCCCACAACCTCTTGGTATAGGCGAGAATAAGAAACATGAGGTAATGAAAATTAAAAAGGGGTTGTGGGGGTCCGAACCCACAACCCTTCGGCCAACCTAAGAGAAAAACTAAGTAGAAAGTTAATGATACGATGTTAATGTTGGGATTTAATTTAGAGTTCTAATGTTATGAATATTAGAAATAAAATCAATGAAAAATATAAATGATATTCAAGTGATTCAAACTTGGGTTTCCTTGTTCAATTTTCCGTATTGATACATAAGTCATACGTGCACAAAATATCCAAGAATAATGCCACCTACTTAGATCAAAATCATGATCTTGGCATATATACAAGATACATAAGTCTTGTACTACATAATCTTAGGAATGTATGAATCACTTAACGAATTATGAATGAATCCTCATGGCTTGTGTGTATAGACTCATAAGTCTAGCATACGTTTTAAAGAAATGAACCTAAGGTATATGTAATGAAATGACGAAACCTTAAAAGGGTTAAGTAAGAGTATGAAACACACCAGTGGCCAAGTATGTTGGCATATGATGAAATGAACATTCACGTAAAATGAGGTGAATAATTATGAAGAGTAAATGTGCTAATGACAATGAATGTGGTGACAACATGATATGAGGCTAATTCAAATGATGAGAGCAATCTTAAATGAGCCTAAGTAAATGTTACCAAAACGTACTCACCTATGAGAGTGTAAGATAATGAAGAGACTAGTCTCTATGAACACTCTAATGAAAGTATTTAGATTAATACACTTAATACTAATAATGAGATGAGAAATCATCTAATGAGATATGATGTCCTCATACTAGAAGTCAGCTTCCATGATGTATGAGTTGAATGAAATGGAACTTTATAGTGAGCACCGATAGGCTAGCTATGAGCGGTGATGCCTTATTTCGGCAAAGGCGGAGGTTCACGTAACTCTCATGAGATGAGACTATCCGGCTTGCCGGGTATGGGTCTCCTTATATATCCTAGTCTTCGAACCTATACTGCCAATATAGGGATCTAGCGGGGTTAAATTCCCATGTACGCTAGCATGTTTTTGGGTCACCTTGGCCGGTGATTCCACCTCTTTTCGGTGTGGGGGAGACACTGGATTTCATTATGCTCACATGATCTATGTCGGTTAAAGTTAAAGTTTCCAGTGAATGAATGAGGCCAGCCTCAAATGAAGTACATAATGAAATAAATCATACCAAAGGTGTTAGGATAGGATAATCAAGAGGTGAGCTAGACTCGGGTAATGATATTAGGTTATTCTTGATCATTGCACAGCAAACCCGATGATAGTCTTAAACTACACCCTAGGTATAACTGGTGTTCACAATGGAATATGAACGAAATGAAATGAAGTACGTATAAATGAATGAAGCAGACTCTAAGTTTGCTAATGAAGATTCCCTAGTTGAGGTCCCATATGTTGAGCCCTCATTTTGGGAAGTCTTAATGTCAATTCCATGATTCCAAGGTTTCATGGCATATGAATGAATGATATGAAAGAAGCTATGTGCCATATGTTATGTGTTATATGTTATATGTTATGTACTATGATATGTGCTATATGAAGATGTTATGTGTTGTGTACAATATGATATTTATGATGATGCATGTTACTCTCATGGCATAACTTTCCTAATCCAAATTTTGAAAGCTCATTGACTTTCCTAATCCAAATTTGGAAAGCTCACTAACTTTCCTAATCCAAATTTGGAAAGTTCACTAACTTTCCTAATGCAAATTTGGCAAGTCCACTAACTTGACTTCCCATAAGCACGTTGTTAGGGAAGAGCTATTCTTTCTCATGCATGTCCTTGGTGTGTGCTTGCATATACCCATACTTAGTACAAGTGTGTACTAACCCTATACAAGTATACTATTTTAGGTGCAGGCACAGGTGGACGATAGAGCTACAGGATCATTGTTGCAGTCATTCGGACGGCCAACATTCATCCGGAGTTGGTAGGTCCTCATGCTTTCGAGGATGCTACAATTTTATGTTCTTGCTTAGTTTTAGAGTTGATCTAGTGCAGAATGTTCCACTAGCGTTTCTTTCCTGTTTTTATTCAGACTTTGTATTGGTGCCATTTTGGCAATTATACACTTGATACTTATTGAACTATTTTTTTCAGTTGCTTATCTCTTATTGTTAGATGGTTGATGGTGAACAATTATGAAATGATAAGAATGTTTAACAAATATGTTAAGAAACAAAAGTTTCAAATTTTCCGCTAAAGTTAACCTAGATGAAGTATGAATGATGTAAGTAGGCTTATCTGCGACCTTTGAGAGGTCAACGACGCCGGTTTCATCTGGGGTCTAGATTCCAGTCGTGACAAAGTTGCTATCAGATCACTAGGTTAAATTCCGATAATATTGAGTTCACATCAACCACATTGAGTAGTTTCTAAGTCATGGTAGTGAAGTGCACCACTATCCTGGATTAGAGACTGCATGATGCGTAGGAAAACTTCCCTTTTTCTGATCTTATCGTGCTTTTCCTTATGTATAATTTATTGGTGTTATGACCGTGTCTAACATCAATCTTTATTGTTTTTAGAGAATAAATACTAGGAGGGCTATTGGTTAGAGGAGAGGAGGTGCAGCTGCTGGGGGCAATCAGGTTCCACCCCAGGCTTAGCTGAAGGAGTGGCTATGCTAGTTAACCCAGCTGGGTTGACTGATGCTGAGGTGAGGGAATCTCTGGCCCAGATGGCACAGGCCATTACTATGCAGGCCCAGGCTATGACTGCCCAGGTGAACCTGCAGGATGTTCAAAGGGAGAACCCACCGGTTCGTATTATGGCTGACAGACTGAGAGACTTCACGAGGATGAATCCTCCTATTTTCACAGGGTCTAGGATTGCAGAGGATCCCTAGGAGTTTGTGGATGAGGTGCATAAGATTCTGGTGGCTATGGGGGCCACAGATACTGAGAAGGCTGAGCTGGCTTCCTATCAGCTCAAGGATGTTGCACAGACTTGGTGTAAGATGTGGCAAGATAGCCGAGCTTTGGGCGGAGTTCCAGTCACTTGGGAGTTGTTCAAGACAGCATTTCTGGAGAGATTCTTCCCCAGAGAGATGAGGGAAGCCAAGGTTGAGGAGTTCATCAACCTTAAACAAGGCTCTATGACAGTTAGGGAGTATTCCCTGAAGTTTGTTAAGCTATCAAGGTATGTTACTTTCCTTAATATATAATAGCAAGGATGAGGTGAGTATTGAAGTTTGTTAAATTATCCAGGTATGCTACTTCCCTTGTGTCTAACAACAGGGATGAGATGAGCAGGTTCCTCACAGGAATCAATGGATATCTAGAGGAGGAGTGTCGGTCTGCGATGCTTCATGATAATATGGACCTCTCCAGGTTGATGGTGCATGTCCAGCAGGTAGAGGACAGCCGTAAAAAAGGGGTTTCGTGATGCTAGGAGGCCTAAGCCTCAAGATCAGGCAGGTCCCAGCCATGGAGGCCACAGAAACAATTTTGGCGTCCGTGAGCAGCCCATGTTCAAGACGGGGCAACAGAGTTCTGGGAACTCAAACTTTGAGGAGTACAACACCTAGAGGAGGCAGACCTGAGCCCAAGAAGGGAAATGGAGGTGAGATGCAGCGTCCTAAAAAGAATTGTGCTAAGTGTGGCCGAGCTCACAGTAGAGAGTGCAGACAGGGCACTAATGCCTATTTTGGTTGCGGTAAGAGTGGACACATGGTTAGAGACTGCCCACAGAACAGAGGTCAGGGTGGAGGTAATGCTCAGCCTAGGCCTAACCCACAGGGTGCAGCAGCAGTCGAGCCTCCTAAGAGGAACCGATTCTATGCCCTGAAGGGCAGGGAGGAGCAGGAGAAGTCCGCTGATGTGGTCACATGTATGCTGCAAGTACTCTCAACTTCTGTTTATGCTTTACTTGATCCAGGGTCTACGCTTTCCTTTCTAACTCCTTTGCTTGCTCTCACTTTTGAGATATTTCCTGAAGTTCTGCATGATCCTATAGTGGTTATTACACCTTTAGGAGAAAATGTAAGAACTGATAGAGTATACAAGGGTTGCCCAATAGTGATAAGTGGTAAGACTATGTATGCAGACTTGGTTGAGTTACCTATGAATGATTTTGATGTTATTCTTGTCATGGACTGGCTTCATAGTTGTCATGCTTGTATGGATTGCCGTAGTAGGGTTGTGAGATTTTGTTTCCCTAATGAGGTAGAGCTGGTCTGGGAGGGGTATAACTCGAGTCGTCCTAACATCTTGATTTCGAACCTAAATGCCAATAAAATGATGTCCAAAGGGTTATTATATCATCTTGTAAGTGTTAATAATCTAGATCATGACATTCCTTCCATAGACTCAATGTCTGTAGTGAGTGAGTTCCTAGATATATTTCTTGATAGTTTGCCTGGAGTCCCTCCCCCTCGAGAGATTGATTTTGGTATCGACTTAGAACCCGATACTAAACAAATTTCAATTCCTCCTTACAGAATGGCTCTAGCTAAACTCAAAGAGTTAAAGCTGCAGTTAAAAGATCTCACTGACAAGGGTTTCATTCAGCCGAGAATATCCCCTTGGAGCGCTCCAGTGTTGTTTGTGAAAAAGAAAGATGGAACCCTTAAAATGTGTATCGATTATCGGCAGCTTAACGAAGTCACTATAAAGAATAAGTATCCACTTCCCATAATATATGATTTGTTTGATCAGCTCCAAGGGTGTAGTTTCTTTTAAAAAATTAATCTTCGTTAAGGGTACCATCAGCTTAGGGTTAGGGATGGAGATATCCCAAAGACAGCCTTTCTTACCCGTTATGGTCACTATGAGTTTCTAGTCATGTCATTTGGTCTCACGAATACACCTGCTGCATTTATGGATCTTATGAACAGGGTCTTCCGTGAATACCTTGACTCTTTCGTCATAGTGTTCATTGATGACATTATCATCTACTCTAAGACCAAGGAAGAGCATGAACAATATTTGAGACTAACCTTGCAGGTACTTAGACAACATCAGTTGTATGCCAAATTCGGAAAATGTGAATTCAGGCTTAGATCAGTGACCTTCGTGGGTCATGTGTTGTCCGATCAGGACGTGGAGGTGGATCCCAGGAAGACTGAGGCTGTGAAGAACTGGACAAAGCCTCTTACTCCCACTGACATCCGTTGCTTTTTGGGATTGGCTGGTTACTACCGCAGGTTTGTGGAGGGCTTTTCTTCAATTGCTGCCCCATTAACAACTTTGACTAAGAAGAAAGCCAAGTTTGAGTGGAAGGGAGACTTGTGAGAGGAGTTTCCAGGATCTCAAGGACAGACTCACTTCAGCCCCGGTTCTTACTTTGCCTAAGTGTGGTGAGAATTACACTGTTTACTGTGATGCATCTAGGGTTGGTTTGGGTTGTGTTCTTATGCAGGTTGGTAAGGTGATAGCCTATGCGTCCTGAAAGCTCAAGGATTATGAGAAGAATTATACCACTCATGACCTGGATTGTCACCTTATTGAGTTGGCGATAATCGATGCACATTCTAAGGGACCCATCCTTCTTCTTCACAAACAAAATTGGAGCACCCCATGGAGAAATTCTAGGTCTAATGAAGCCTTTATCTCGTAAATCTTTGAGTTGATCCTTCAAATTATTCAATTATGTCGGAGCCATTTAAGAACAAGTATCCTCTCCATCGGATTGACGACTTGTTTGACCAACTCCAAGGGGCAAGCTACTTTTCTAAGATGGACTTGAGATCGGGATATCACCAACTTAGGGTGAGAGGTGAGGATATACAAAAGACGACATTTTGTACTAGATATGGTCAGTATGAGTTCCTGTAATGTCCTTTGTCTCACTAATGCCACGTCGACATTTATGGATCTTATGAATATAGTGTTTCTAAGTTACCTAGATTCATTTGTCATTGTCTTTGTTGACGAAATCTTGGTATATTCGAAAAATGAGGGTGAACACATGGACCATTTGAGAGATCCGTTACAAGTGCTTAAGGAGAATCAATTATTTGCCAAGTATATAAAATGTGAGTTTTGGTTGAGGTCGATGGCGTTTCTTTGTCATATCATCTCTAGTGAGGGAGTAAAGGTTGATCCAAGGAAAATCGAGGTGGTGAAAAATTGGCCTAGTCCATTGACTCCATCCCACATTAGGAGTTTCTTGGGTCTAGCTGGTTATTATTGGAGGTTTGTGGATGGTTTTGCGTCCATTGCATCTCCCTTGACTACTTTAACCCGAAAGAGTAAGAAATTTGAGTGGTTGGGGTTGTTTTCTTATGTAACATGGCAAAATTATAGACTATACTTCTAGGAAACTCAAGATTCATGAGACGAATTATTCGAGTCATGACCTTGAGTTAGCGGCCGTTGTATTTGCCTTTAAAATATGGAGGCATTATCTCTATGGGGTTATGTTGATGTGTATACGGACCAAAAAAGTCTTCAATACGTATTCACTCAAAAGGGGTTGAATGTCTGGCAAATGAGATAGTTATAGTTGTTGAAAGACAATGCTAATGTGGTAGCGGACTCTCCAAGTTGTTTGTTCATGAGAGGTGTGTCTCATGTGGACGAAGCCAAGAGAAACCTAGTGAAAGATTTTCATAGGTTGGCTCGTTTGGGTCTTAGATTGGAAGATTCTCCTAATGGTGGTGTTGTGGTACATCATAACTCCGAGTCGTCTTTGGTGGTTGAGGTGAAGTCTAAGAAACACCTTGATCCATTATTGATGGAGTTGAAGGAATCGGTTCTTGTAAAGATGAATGAATCATTCTCTCAAGGGGGGAATGGAGTTCTTAGGTACCAAGGGAGATTTTGTGTGCCAATATCGATGATTTGAGAAATCGGATTCTTAAGGAAGCTTATAGAGCTCGTTACTCTATTCATACGGGTTCTACTAAGATGTACCATGATCTTAGGGAAGTGTTTTGGTGGCATGGCTTAAAAAGGGACATTGCTGAATTTGTTGCAAAGTGCCCAAATTGCAAACAAGTGAAAGTCGAGCACCAAAATCCAAGTGGTCTACTACAAAAAATCCAAGTCTCTACTTTAAGTGGGAAGATGTTAAAATGGATTTTGTAGTTGGGTTGCCTCGGACTAGAAGGCAATATGATTCTATATGGGTGGTCGTGGATTGATTGACGAAGTCCACTCATTTTATTCCCGTTAAGTCCACTTATTCGGTGGAAGATTATGGATGAATCTATATTGACAAGATAGTGAGTCTTCATGGGGTTCCTTTGTGAATCATACCGGATAGAAGTGCTAAATTCACATCTAGGTTTTGGACGTCATTTAAAAGAGGTTTGGGTACTAAAGTGAAGTTAAGTACCGCTTTTCATCCCCAAAAGGATGGTCAAGCGGAACGTACAATTCAGACTCTTGAATATATGCTTAGAGCTTGTATCATTGACTTCAATGGAAATTGGTATGAGCACTTGCCTTTGGTGGAGTTCTCATATAATAATAGTTTACATTCATCCATATCTATGGCTCCTTTCGAAGTTTTGTATGGTAGGAGTTGTAGATCTCCTATTGGATGATTTGAGGTTGGAGAGTCTTCGCTTCTTGGTCCAGACTTGATCTATAAGACATTAGAGAATGTTCATATCATAAGGAACCAATTGCAAACAGCCTACAGTCAGCAAAAGTCTTATGCCGATCATAGGATAAGAGACCTTGAATTTGGAGAAGGTTATAAGGTGTATTTAAAAATTTAACCCATGAAAGGAGTGCTGAGATTTTGCAAGAAGGGGAAGTTGAGTCCTCGTTCTGTGGGTCCTTATGAAATTTTGCAAAGGGTTGGCAAGGTTGCATATTAGTTAAAATGTAACACTTCGAAAATCTAAGACGTGCTCTAGAGCCTAACATTAGTGTCTAAATGTTTAGATACGGTTTTATGACCTAAAATAATGTTTAGAAGTCATCCGAGAAGTTTTAAGATCCAAGATGTCAAAGGACGTCCATGACGTTCATAAACTAGCCTAATTGAACAAGTTGACGTTGCTATGTTTGGGGATTGTTTAAAAGGGTCAAATGAAGTCTAAAACTTGTAAAGAGACTTTGGTTATGT